>ML797337.1:35799-53923 GCA_009831015.1 Picea engelmannii | reverse complement strand
CACACACACACACACACATGCATATCCTCTCTCTCTCACACACACACACACACAAACACACATCCTCACCTCTGAAAGGATTTGTGCCTTTTCCAACGGGTGAGGATATGTGTGTTCTACACACACATATGCATATTCTTACACACACATCCCGCCTTTGGGAGGATGTGTATGTGCACGTTATACACACAAACACATGCATATCCTCATCCCTGGGAGGGTTGTGTGTGCACACATACACATATGCATATCCTCACCCTTGGGGGGGTTGTGCATGCACACACACATGCATACCCTTATAGACATGTGCACACAAACAAAAGCATATCCTTTCATGCACACACACATGCATATCCTTACACACACATGTATATCCCCATCCTTGGGAGGGTTGTATATCTTCACTCCTGAGAAGGGGGGGGCAGGGGGGGATATGTATGTGTGCATGTTTTACACACAAAAACATGCATATCCTTACTCACACACATATCCTTACCCCTAAAAGGGTTGTGTGTTCACATGCACTTGAGAGGTGGATGATGAAGGATGAGAATATACATTTGTGGATATATGTATGTACATTCTACTCTCATTAAAATTTTAATTTAAATCATTTATATAACCAAATCCTTCAAAACTAAATTTTATATCTATTTTTAGTTAAAACTAAATTTTTATCAATAAATCCTTAAATAAATTCTAGTGGGAATTCGGCTATATAAATGACAAGAATCACTATTTTTTGTTGTTCAAAATCAATGCAGAAATAGATTTCAGCATGCTGAAAAACTCCCAAGATACTCGAATTCTACAGAAATAATCACTCAAATAATCTACGAACCCAACAATTTTTCGCCAAACAAATATCCCTAAAAAAAATCATCGTTTAATAAAATCTTTGACATACAACATTTAAATTTTGTAAAAATAACATAAAATTTCATAATATTAATAATTATTCATTCAAAAATTTTAAATAACCATGACATATTATAACAATAAAAAAGTATTCTTATTATTTTACAAAATTCTAATCAAATAATCTCCAAATTCCAAAACCTGCATTTATAGCAAATCTGGGTACTTATGGTCCATAAAATTAAACATCCTCAATCAAATCTTAACAATATTTGAAGGGACTCCTGTCACTTTCCAGTGTATTCCATTAATTTCAAATTTCCAACGTCCAGCCACCATTGAAAAAACAATGGGCTGCATTATAAATAGTGGGGAAAGAGATAATATTAATAATTACAAACATCTCAAATTCATCCTATTTTTCAGCCATGGACGAGCTGTCACGCAAGAAGTTACAACCCTTTTCTGTAGAATCTAATGACAGCCCACCTCATTAATCTCGCCGCTTATTGCTGTGAAATCATCTACCATAATACCCTCATCGTATATTGAGAACCCACATGGGCGCATCCCATGCTCTTCGCCATGCATTTCCACACTGTTAACAGCTTCTGCTCTGCCCAAAAATCTGCTAAGGCTGCAGGCTTTATCTTGTTGTATGGTCAACTGCGTAGGAATTGGAGTTTTCAATTCAAAATGGTCCGCCTCAAAGCTCGCCCACAGCTTTCCATTTTTCCAAGGTTTGACCGACAGAACGTCCTGAAACCACAATATATATGGTTTTGTTACATTGTTTCTTTCAAAGCATAATGTTACACGCAAGTAGAGAGAGAAATTCAATGAGTTGATATAATATTCAATTTAATCGGATAGTCTAATTGGATGTTAAATTGATGTATGAGATTTTTTGGATGTTAAATTGATGTATGAGATTTTTTTAGTGGTGGGTATTGAGTAGCGCAACCATAAACATAAACAGATTTGATGACAAACAAAACAGAAACAATAACAATTATACAATGAATATCTTGATTTATTTGGTAAAAATTTTCAAAAGGGAAACATCTAAGAGAAAATTATAATAGTCAAAAAAACATGCTTACAATCATTCATCACACTCATTCTATTTGTTTTTATGGGCTTACATAGATACAAGCATCTATCACACAGTTACAATTAATGTGCACCTATCAATATTCTATTTTTACATGATTTCTTTCAACTGAAGCCAAAATAATAAGAGCCAAAAACTCTACCCAAATCCAAGGGAAATTGGTTGACACTTTTCAAATAATAAGAGCCAAAAACTCTACCCAAATCCAAGGGAAATTGGTTGACACTTTTCAAAAGTAGGACAAGAAACCTTCTCTATATAAAAAAAAAAAATTATTGCTAAATTTTCCTAAGTGTATATGTCCTATTGTTTCAAATTTGAACTTATAACTTTAAAGAAGGTTAAACCCACTAAAAACACAATAATCTTAAAAATTGGAAAATCAAACATCAAATTTGTTTAATTTTTTTTTCCATCATTTTACCTCAAAATTCTTTCATTATATTCCACTATTAAGTAGTTGTGGAATTATTTCATTATATTCCACTATTGAGTAGTTGTGGTTTGATAATTGGCTAAGACCAATTTCAAAACTAATGCACCATGGTTTCAATGTCCCACAATCTTAAATTATCAAAAGTACCAATTTCACCAATATGAAATTTTCACTTGGGACAGAAACCATGCCCCACAACCTTAAATTATCAAACGTATCAATTTCACCAATAAGAAATACAATTATGAGACAGCATAGTCTACATTATGATTTGGACTTTTTTCGGTTATCTTTTTTAAATCATTTTTGCTTAAAATCGAGTTAAAATTTTAGAAGAATTGTCGAAATTGCAGATATCAATTATTAAGATTGCACCAGCAATATGGATTTTTGAGGATGTTAAATCCATTTTTACAATGAAAAATGCAACTTCAATAATGAAAAATTGCAATTCCAACAATTTTTCTATACTTAAAACATTCTAACCATAATTATAATCTCAATTAATTTTTATTTTCCAAAAACCATTACCATCTTCTTTTGTTTTAAATACTACCACACCCTTTAATAAAACCAAACTCTTAAACTCTTACCATTACCTTAAAAATAACTATTACAAGATATTATTAAATAGTTCTTGAAATTAAGTTAAGCATATCTTTTATTTTTTAATTTTATTTACATTATGCTATTTAATTAAAATAACCTGAATTATTTTTCTTAATCAAATTATACAATCTTTTATTTTTTAATTTTATATAAATTATGTAAGTTAAATAACATGAATTATTTTTCTTAATCAAACAAGTTTGTTACTGGATTGTAAAGGGTTGATCGTTCAATAGTTGAGAAGCTATTGATTGATATTTACCATTTCATTTAATATGGTTGATATTTACATTTTCATTTAATCTAATTCATTTTTATTTAATCTAATTCAATATTAAATAATATGTTATAATTATTTTATTAATAAATAATTATATAAAAATTGGATTTATTACATAAATATTAATTTTATAGTTATTTTGTAAATGAATAATTATATTTATAAATTGAATTTACTACAATTTATTGTATGATATAATAATTTTATTTATATACTAAACCAAGCGCACTGCCCTAAAGCTCGTTTAGGGTTTCAGATCTAACGCATTTTAGCTGCAACGATGGCAGCATCGGGAGGAGGGGAGTCGCCCCCTCCTTCTACCAAAGCCTCCTTCCACAAGCTCCTAGCCGCCCAAGGTAAGAAACTTCTCCCAACAACTCTGCCTAGCTTCGTTAAGAAGCTCGACTCGATCCCTGAAATTGAAATATCGTCGGATCACCTTATGCGGGTAGAAATCTCTCTGTATGACCGTGGACTAGTAGGCCAATTCATGGGCTTATGGTCGTCAACCAGATCTACAGATAACTGGATCCAAAGGAATTAGCGTCCTTTAATCCGAAATAACGTCACTTGCTATGCGGTGGGAAGAGGATTCTTCATCTTTGAATTCATCTCACAGGAAGACAGAGATCTAATATTCAGGAATGGCCCGTATTTTATGGGAACACAAGGACTATACCTAAACCGTTGGACGCCAAGCTTCGACCCTGCATTGGAAGTGCCCAAGAACGTCCCATTCTGGGTCAGGCTACCCAATCTCCCACTCCACTGTTGGAATCCCAGCTCACTCCAAGCAATAGGGAATGGGCTCGGGAAGTATATTAACAAGGAAGACCCCAAATACCAATACTCCTACACACACATCTGCATAGAAGTGGATCTAGAGGTTGGCCTTCCTAAGGCAATCAAATTAAAGGTTGGAGATTGGCAACATTATCAGAAGCTCGATTACGAACATCTACCTTTCAATTGCAAGGGATGCCATGAATACGACCACTTCCAACGAAACTACCCAAAAATCTCTAGCAAAGAGAAGGAAGACGCAGAAGGCTAGCAACAACCCAGAAAAGGGAAAACATCAGTCAAGACAAAAGGATCTCGGAATGAAAAGACAACCACAACACAGACCAAGGAGCAAGGAAACTAGACAGAGGCTCCCACGACAGAGAATAGTCTCAGAGGGTTAGATCAAGAGAAACCAGAGAAAACGACTGGAGAGGAACCAGAGGAAGCCCATCTAGTTGATTTAGAAATGCAAGAAAAAACTCCCCCAGGAGCCCGAGATCAGCCAGTGCCCGAAAGGGAAGGGGGGCAAAAAAAGACCACCGCAGAGCAAGAAGGAAGGCCAGACGTGGAGACAGGAGAGGTTTCCTCAAATAGTGACTCTACGGGCGCCAGTGACTCCATTGTCACTCCCAAAAAAGTAGGCAGAGGAAGGAAATCTAAGAAAGAAGAAAGGGAAAAGGAAACATACAAAGACGCCCTTAGTGGCTCGCAACCAACAATCCGACAACTGATCAATGTAAGAATGACAAGAAAGTAGTTCAAGGCTTACCAAGGAGCCCATAACCCCCCCCCCCCAAGGTAAATAATGAAGATAACCTCTTGGAATTGTAGCAACTTCGGCAGTAGAATAAAGGAAGAAGCCCTCAAGGACATAATCAGACTATCAAAGACCGAGATCCTTCTAATATAGGAGACCAAGATGGAAGAACCAGACTTTCTCCAAGCAATAAAATCCCTCTTGAAAAAAATCCAAGGAATAGAAGTAAGCACAAGAGGCGCCTCAGGAGGTCTTGGTACCCTCTGGGACACCACGAAGTATGACCTAATAAAATCCTAAACATGCATGCATTGGCTTTTCACTAGTCTTCTACACAAAGAAATGGGTCGACTGGTAAGTCTCTTCAACCTCTATGTCCTTGTAACACCCTGTTTCCCCCAGTTTGTAAAAATAATTATGCCGGCCAAGAGCTGTGGAAAACTCAAAGATGTGAATGTGTGATTCTGAATGGACCTTAGTATACAAGGTCGACGAATGTAAATTAACATTATGAATATGTGTGTGTGTGTGTGTGTGTTGCAGGACCGTTGGGAGGGGGTGTGCTGAAAAAGAGACCACGATGGATAAAGAAAGGTGGTGGAAGGCACCTGGAATGGTGGCGCTAACTTCCACCAAAAACCAATATCGTATTTGGTCTTCACTAGCCCGGAGAACCAAGAGCGGCTCGCTGGCCCCGAAATGAATTACTCGCCAGGTTGGTAGGTGAAGAGGCTCCTCGTGAGTTAATGAGGGATGGGGGGTGAACCACCCATCCTCGGAGGCCTCAGACCTGACCACCGTGGGGAAATTTGAGCCACACGCAACCTCGCCGAAAAAGAAAAGGCAGGTAAAAAGGTGTGGAAGGGACGGGGACACGAGGGGCAAGATCGCAAGAAAGAGATTGGAAGAACTCTGGAACAAAATATAGAGTGAGTGATAGCAGAGAAGAAGGAGAGTAACCTTCGTTCTCGATCGCTGAAGAACCGAGACAGAGAGTCTCAAGCATCGTGGTCTAGCTCGGGGGTGGCTAGTGGTAAATCCATTCGGAGTCGTTGAGCCTACGGTTGGGTGGAAACGAGTACTCCTCTCAGCAGTTGCATCACACCTGGTGTTTTCTGATAAGTGTTGTATCTTGTATCTTGAATTTAAATATTATGACATGTATGCTCATGGTTTGTGAAATTATGAATGATTTTCGTATAAGATTGTCTGTATGGTGTTTGATCAGAAATGGTGGTTGCATGCTTATATTGGAAAGACCACATATGACTTAAGTATATATTTGTATATATGTATATTTTGAACGAATTCAGTATTCAAGTCTGTTCTCGGGAAATCTATTCCCTTATTTTATCTCAAGTGATGCCCTAGATAAATCTTTCCACAGGGACACCCTCTTTAAAAGTTTACCCAAGAATCTGCCGGAGGATTTTATGACATAAGTCTGAAAAACCCTACACGAGAGAGAAGGGTATTCTTAGACTTCGATATTTCGGAGTTTTGGTACCCGAGACACCTAAGGGTAAATTCCCTTGTACTCACCAGTCCCGAAATCCTGATTAGCGAAACCCCGAAATGAACTAGCATGGATGAGTTGTGATGTTTCAGCGTTTCGGTACCCGGGACACCTAAGGGTAAATTCCCTTGTACTCACCACTCCCGAAATCCCGATTAGCGAAACCTCGAAATGAACTAGCATGGATGAGTTGTGATGTTTCGGCATTTCGGTACCCGGGACACCTAAGGGTAAATTCCCTTGTACTCACCAGTCCCGAAATCCCAATTAGTGAAACCCCGAAATGAACTAGCATGGATGAGTTGTGATGTTTCAGCGTTTCGGTACCCGGGACACCTAAGGGTAAATTCCCTTGTACTCGCCAGTCCCAAAATCTCGATTAGCGAAACCCCGAAATGGTCTAACGTGGATTTAAGTCTTGATGTTTCGGTGTTTCGGCACTCGGGGTATCTAAGTGCGAGTTTCCTTGTACTCGCAAGTCCCGAAATCCCGACTTGCAAAACCCTGAAATAAGATGAGAAGGTTTAAGAGTTGGTATTTCGGAGTTTTGGGTATCCAAGAAACCCAAGGGCGAGTTCCCTTGTACTCGAAAGTCCTGAAATCTCGACTTGCAAAACCCCGATGAAAGAAACCCCGAAATAAGATGAGCAGGTTTAAGAGTTGGTATTTCAGAGTTTTCGGTATCCAGGAAACCCAAGGGTGAGTTCCCTTGTACTCGCAAGTCCCGAAATCCCGACATGTGAAATCCCGAAATAACAGCGTGTGGCTAAATCTCGATATTTCGTTGTTTCAACATCCAGAATATCCAAGGGTGAGATCCCTTGTACTCGCAAGTCCCGAAATCCCAACTTGCGATATCCCGAAAGATAGAGTGTGGAAAAGTTATCATATTTCGGTATTTCGGCACCCGGGGTACCTAAGTGCGGGCCCCACATGTTCTCCAGTCTCGAAACCCCTGACTTGCGAAATCCCAATGGATGAATTCCCAAAATAGAGGAGCATATTTAAAATTTTGATGACTCGGAGTTTTCGGCTTCCGAGAAACCTAGGAGCGCGACCCCTTGTTCTCACATAACGCGAAATCCCGAAAGGAGAAATGTCGAAATGGCTTAGTACGGATAATATTGGGTGTTTCAGTATTTTGGTACCCGAGATACCTATTGGCAAGTTCTCTTGCACCCTCCAGTCACGAAAACCCGGGTTGAGAACTCCCAAAAAGACGGAGTGACATATATATATATATATATATATATATAAGTATGTAGGTTTCGGAGATTCGACTCCCGAGAAATCTAAGTGCGAGACCTCCTATCATCGCACATCCCGAAATCTCAATGGTGTAAACCCCGAAAGGTCGAGTGACAAGTTTTAATCCGAGTTGTTGTTAATCTCGTTAAAGCGGTTAGATCCGTTTCGGGTTTCGGCCCTTCAAAAGACAAGAGAGAAAAAGGGAAATACATGCATCGCGATTTCCTGAATCGCGAAAGCCGAAGAGCACCTCTCCGATAAGGCCTGTGGTCCTAGTCGTTGATCATATGAGGGACTTTAAAAGAGAAAGGAGGGTCTGCGATAGGCTCCTTAGAATTTAAAAAGGAAAGAAAGCCAAAAATTTTATAGCCCTGTGGTGGGTGTGTTACAAATTGGTATCAGAGCATGGTTACAACACTTGGCCTGCTTGGGCTCATGAACGGGTTGCGCAGAGACTCCACTCGGAGCACTGTTAAAAGGAGTAATCCCCTGTCTTAACCTTCTTAATTAAAAACTCAAAGTTAAGAATGAAAAACTCCTATGGTGTGTGTGCATGTGAAAAATATGAATTATGTACTGGTTATAAATGAATATAAACATTGACTAACAACCATCATTTTTCTTTTTCACACAAAGCGGAAGATTAACCGCGGGAAATTTCAAACGTATAGAATGGTGACTCACCAAGAGGTGGGGGAAGGCTCCCACAATAGAGAGGAAGAGTCTGACGAAAGGAGTGCAGTAGGGACCCCTCCAGATCTAGTCGAGACTGTGAGGAGTCTCATGGTCGAATTACAAAGCTGCAAGGCTGACAATGAGAGGATGATGAAAGAACAAGAGAAACAAACGGAAATTAATGCAGTTTTACTGCAGAGCTTATCTGAATTACAAAGACAAATGCAGCATGAACCTGAGACAAAGAAACGTGGTCATGTCAGTGGCCACACTCAAAGAAGCACCTCGAGAAAATTCCACCCCAGAGATAAGGGACAAGCATCAGACAATTCTTCTGGAAAGGAAGCTGGCGACCCAGAGGGATCTTCAAGCAGCAGAACTAGTTCTCATTCCCGAAGAAAACGAAATAAGAAGAATCTTTCCAAGGATCATAAGTTCAAAGAATTCAGGAAGGCCAAACCTCCCTCCTTCGACGATGAAATAAAGAAGGGAGAGGAAGCGGAGGCCTAGCTACTTTGACTAAAGAAGTATTTCAGAGTCCATGACTTCTCAGAAAATTTGAAGGCCCGAGTGGCCACCTTCAACTTGAACAGAAAGGCTTCCATTTGGTGGGAAGACCTTAAGAATGTGAAAGGGGTTCACAAAGAGGACCTGTCTTGGGAGAAATTTGAGAAATACTTCTGGAAGAAGTATTTGTCGGAAAAATATTTTGATGAGAAGACTAAAGAGTTTTATGAACTCAAACTGGGACAACTCACTATAGAAGAATATGTCAACAAATTCCTCGATTTGTTGAGGTATGTACCTTATATAAAAGAAAAAAAGGCGAAGGTACAACACTTCATCTACCTAAGGACTATCGGAACAGAATTGAATTTAATGAGCCAAAGACCCTAGAAGGCACTATCCGAAAGGCAACCTATTGTCATGAATAGCTTGGACATCGGACAGAACCTCGCAAAGGATGGAAACAAAAGAATAGTTCGATATTTTAGAAAAAGGGGATTAAATCCCCAAGATTTAAGAACTATATGGGAAATTGTCATGGAACGATGAGGTTCCACACTATTTTGCAAAACACTTTTTTGCGGAGTTTTTCTTGCACATGCACCCAGATTATACTAGTCTACCGTCCAAATATTATGGGACTGGTAAAGGACATACATATGATCGCAAAGGGCATATCGAAGTGTGGCATTTTCAAGCCCTCCACAACCTTTAGTACCTCGCCCAACAGGAGCATTTGCATCACTTTCAGAGTTTCAGGCTACATCAGAAGTTGGCAAATAGGCTAGGCTGCAATCAGTAAAAAATTGGAAGCTATGTGTGACATCCCAAAAAAGAAAAAAATATATAAAATTATTTTTTGAATTTAAATCTGCTGAAAATTCATTATGTTTTTAGTAAATTCGAATTTGGAAAATTTTTGCCATTTATGGCAATTCCGAATTTCGAATTTGATGATTGTAATTAATTATTATGACTATTGGGTAGAGACCTAATTTGACCCAACCAACTATTTGACTATGACACTTGTATGGAAATGATGCAGGAGCATCGCCAACTCATCAAGGAGCATCGCCCAAGACAAGCGACCTAGCACATTGAGAGGAAACAATTGGACAACACCAGCACGCATTTTGGAATACTTTGGAAGTTGTTGCGCCGCTCTTTAATGTAGTCATATATAAAGAAGCACACTTATATTGTAAAGGGGACCTTGACCTTTAAGCTCACGTCCTTAGTAGATACGAAGGCATTTAATAGATTTAATGCAGGTAGATAGGATATTTAATTCTAGATTTGATAGCTTTAGAATTGTGAGGGAAAACAGATATAGACACCCTCCTTTGTATCATTGTAACGGTAGCAGCATTCAGAAAAGAAGAGAAAGAGAAGGCAGAGAATTGTGAAGAACACCCATGTACAGATGTTGTTGAATTAATAGAGGAGAGTCTTTGATTCAATTTCATGGCTGGTGTTGTTTCTCTGTGTATGTTGTTTATGTGCTCATGAATATTTGCTTCTGGTTATGCACTTTCTTTTATATGTTGTGTATGTGATTTCATGGTTGATTTGAAATATGAGAGAAGGAGTGAATGAGTTTCAATTGTTTCTCTAAGTGAGCCAGAGAATTCCTGCAAGGAGTGCAGTTGAATTTGTCTGCAAGGAGTGCGTGACTGCAGGGTTCAATTAGAGAAGGCTATTGTCCTCATTCATCTCAGAAGTGCAGATTTAGCATCGGAGCCATGCAAGGCGTGCACAGGCTAGAAGAAGACTCAGATTTGCGATTCTGAGTAAAGAAAATCAAGATTGCTGCTGCAGGGGTGCGCAGAGTCAAAGCTTCCACACTCAAATGATTGTCGAAGATTTGCCGCAAGGAGTGCGTGCAAAGAATTCTTTCGAAGGACCCAGGAGCCGTAAGGAAGCTCAGGAGGGATAGGTCTTCGAGTCCGTCGAGGAGTGGCATAGACAAGTCGTTCTTGGAAATCTTGCAGGGAAGTTGCAGGTTTGTGCACAGGGTGGTAAAGGTTGGAAGATCAGGAGGAAATAGAGCCATCGATCTGGAGTCTCATGGACCGTCAGATCACACTTGACATCGCACATCGGCATTTCGCGAGTTGGATAACCAAGTTGGTGTAGTGGGAGTGGCGATGTCGCGATCCGCGATATTCCGATAGGATCAGCACCATTGATCGAGGGGGACGCGTGTCAGGAGATCCCGAGGAATCGGGGTTCGGAGAACCGGGGTTCTCGATGACAGAGAACGCTTGTATGTTGGATTCGCGATCCGTGATATCCCAACGGTGATGTGGCAGTGTGGGACCACAGGTGCTGGTGGAGTACAGGTGGCATCGTATCGGAGATCGGGAAAAGGTAAGTCCCGAGTCCATCGACATCAGGACTCATGATCCCGCGAGTTCCGAAATTCTGATAGAAGGATAGAAGGTGGAGAAGTCAAGTCCGCACGTGTCTCGAAAAATCGACACATCGGGATTCGGAGATTGGAGTTTCGATTTGTTGACATCGCGAATAGAGATCCTCCGATAGAGATAACTCTGATAGAAAGGGGAAGAAATTCAGCGATTGACCCACGTCGGGATTCGGGGAATCGCAAGGCATAAGGGGCGTGACTACAGAATTCACAAACTCGCGAATTCCGACTTCCCGATCAGATAATGGAGATCAGTAAGGAGTTGTTGTGGGTAAAGAATTCCTGAGAGGGAATTAGAAGAGTGATCAAACTCTTCGGGCCAAGGGAAGAGAAGGTCATGGTGAGAGCGATCGCGCTCCGAGGAGGCGGTTTGCGTCAAGTGGTATCAGAGCGGGACTGACTCTTTGTTTTCTGTAACAGGGAGGAAGAAGATTTCATCATGCCACCCAGAAGGGAAAGACAATCACTAGACCACGAGGACAGGGAGGTGCGAAGAAGAGGTAGGCCAGCAAGAAATCCAGAAATGGAGAGGCAAATGCGAGATCTCCGAGCAAGGCTCGAGGAGATGGAGACAGCATAGAGACGCGGATTTGGTGCAGGGGATCTTAGCGATTCTGAAGTAGAAGAGGAAGTTGGACATGAAGAAGAGGTCACAGCAGAGGATGCATCATTCGAGCGGTTGATAAAATCCATTTCCAGGATGAGTTCCAAGACCAAAATGGACATTCTAGTCTATGAAGGAAGCCTGGATGTAGAAGAGTTGCTAGACTGGATCCAAGCTCTTGACACCTACTTCGATTATGAGTAAATCGAAGAGGACAAGAAGTTCAAGCATGTTGTTACGCGCTTGAAAGGAAACGCATCGTTATGGTGGGACGAGCTACAGGCAGATAGACGTTCCAAAGGCAAACAGAAGATCAAAAGCTGGGATCGAATGATCGCGAAGATGAAGGCGAAGTTCATCCCGAGAGATTATCAAATAACATTGTTCAAGCGAATGCAGAACCCGAGGCAGAAGCTGATGATGGTAAAAGAGTATACCGAGGAATTCTATCGACTCAATATCAAAGCAGGTCATCGGGAGAGCGATGATGAGAAGGTTGCCAGATATCTGAATGGTCTGAGATACGACATTCAGGATGAGTTGAGCATGGTAACCATCCGAACGGTTGAGGATGCTTATCATATGGCTCTGAAAGCCGAAGAAAAGCTGAGCCGAAAACAAAGTCAGCGAGGGCGAGGCAGGAGTCAGCCCAGAGGCAAGGCAGTTGCCCAGGATAAATATCAGAAACCCAAGGAGGAATGGAAGAAACCTCAGGGTAAGGTTGGAAGAGGTGAAACCTCGCAGAAGCAGCCATATGTTGAGCCAAGAGGACAACAAAATGATTAGCAAGGAGGATATGTTGATGGCAATACTTTTCCTCGAACCAGAGGTCGAGGAAGAGGCTGAGGTGGAGTGATCACATGTTTTACATGTGGGAAGAATGGGCACAGGTCATTTGAGTGTCCAGAGAAGAAGAAGGATGTTGGAGAAGCTCACATCGCAGAAGCACAGAAGCATGATGCTGAGACGAAAGGTGCAGAAGGTGGAAGATCACTTGGAATGCATAAAGTCCTTTTGACACCCGAGAAGGAGGTGGACAACTCAGTCCAAAGGACAAGACTGTTCAGGACAGCTTGCAAAACTAAGGATAGAAAATGAAAGGTTATTGTGGACAGTGGAAGCACCGACAATCTCGTTTCAACCGATATGGTGGAGAAACTAGAGCTGGAGACGACTAATCACCTGAGTCCATATAAGGTTTCATGGCTACAGAAGGGACATCAGGTGAGTGTCACTAAACAGTGTTTGGTTGAATTCAAAATAGGTGGGTATAATGATAAAATTCTATGTGATGTTATTCCCATGGATGTATGTCATTTATTTTTGGGTAGGCCATGGCAATATGACAGAAATGTTGTTCATGATGGGAGAATGAACACATATACCTTGGAGAAGGATGGGAGTACACACCGATTACTTTCGATAAAGGATAAAGAGTTGAAACCGGAAGTAAACAACACAATACTTCTCATGAGTGGGAAGGAGCTTCTCACAGAGATAGAGAAAAAGGAAGATCCACAATTCTTTGTGGTCAGGAAACCAAGGATTGTTCTGACTAGCACAAGAGTGGATGATTTACCAGATGAGATCCAGGAAGTGCTGGAAGAGTTCGCTGAAATCATCGTGGACGAATTACCTCGTTTGTTGCCACCGATGAGGAGCATAAGCCATCACATTGATCTCATACCAGGGGCAAGTTTTCCGAATAAGGCTGTGTATAGATTAACGTCACAGGAAAATGAGGAGGTAAAGAACCAGGTCTAGGATTTGTTGGATAAAGGATTAGTCAGGGAGAGCTTGAGTCCATGTGTTGTTTCGACAGTGCTTAGTCCAAAGAAAGATGGAGGCTGGAGGATGTGCACTGATTCGAGAGCAATAAACAAGATTACCATCAGGTACATATTTCCACTGCCGAGAATGGATGATCTAATGGATTGCCTGAGTGGGGAAAATTATTTTTCAAAGATTCATTTGAAGAGCGGATATCACCAGATTCACATGAGGGAAGGTGATGAATGGAAGACATCATTCAATACAAATGAAGGTTTGTACGAATGGCTAGTCATGCCGTTTGGTTTGACAAACGCGCCAAGTACATTTATGAGGCTGATGAATGAAGTCCTGAGGGAATTCATCGGGAAATTTGTTGTCGTGTATCTGGATGATATACTGATTTTCAGCAAGACCAAGGCTGAACACTTGAAGCATTTGGCCATTGTGATGAGAAAGCTACAGCAGGAGAAACTGTTGATCAATATGAAGAAGTCTTCATTTATGCAGACAGAGCTCATTTATTTGGGTTTTGTTATTTCAGCGAATGAGTTGAAGATGGATCCAAGTAAAGTGGAAGTGATTAAGAATTGGCCATCACCGAGAAATTTTTTTGAGGTGAGAAGTTTCCATGGTTTGGCTAGTTTCTAACAAAAGTTCATCAGGAATTTCAGTGGAATTAGCGCAGCAATGATGGACACAGTGAAGAAGCGGCATAAGACTTTTCATTGGACAGCCAAGGCTGAGAAAAGATTCAACCTATTGAAGCGGAAGATCACAGAGAAACCAGTGTTGGTGTTTCCATATTTCCAGAAGACATTTCACGTGAAATGTGACGCAAGTGGATATGCCATAGGAGTGGTCTTAAGTCAGGAGGACAGGCCAGTTGCATATTTCAGCGAGAAGCTGGATGAAGCAAAGCTGAAATACTCCATGTATGATAAAAAGTTTTTTGCAATCATACAGGCATTGAAGAAGTGGAGGCATTACTTGATGCCCAAGGAATTTGTATTGTATAGCGATAATCATGCATTGCAGTTTGTGAGTCAACAGGATAAGTTGAACCAGAAGCATGCTAAATGGGTAGAGTATATGCAGAATTTTATGTTTGTAATTAAGCATATTGCGGGTACTGCTAACAAAGTGGCTGATGCTTTGAGAAGGAAATGTTTGTTGCTGCAGGAGTTTAGAATCAAAACATTGGGTTTTGAGAATCTGAAGGACATGTATGCAGGTGACGCAGATTTTGGAGAGGCTTATGAAGCAACTGAGAATCCAGTTCTCAGAGACAGAAGCCCGTGGATGGATTACATGATCCAGAATGGATTGTTGTTCAGAGGCAATAAACTGTGTATTCTGAATTGCTCCATGAGGGAGAATCTGCTAAAGGAGAAGCACATCGGAGGCTTGGCAGGACATTTTGGCCAAGACAAGACCTATGCGAAGCTGAGAGAATCATATTTTTGGCCAGGCATGCGAGAATATGTCAAGAGGTTTGTTGACAGGTGTCGAATTTGTCAGCATTCGAAGGGAAGAAGGCAGAATGTGGGATTCTACCAATCATTACCCATACAAGGCAGGAGAAGCAGACACTGGAACTGAGGAACCAGTGATCCATTGGATGAAACAATTACCAGTTGCAGAGAAGTCACAGATGGAATGCATACTGGACAAGTGAGTAGGTAAGAAGACCAGGCGGAAGCAGTATTTTGAGTATCTGGTGAAGTGGAAAAATCACCCAGTAGAAGATGCTAGCTGGGAAAGCGAAGTAGAGATACAGAAGCATGGGAAAACCGTGCAGGAGCTCATAGACAGAAGCCCATGAAAATTTTCAAGCCGAGGAGTATGATGCAGGAGCATTGCCCAAGACAAGCGAGCCAACACATTGAGAGGAAACAGCTAGACAACGCCAGCATGCATTTTGGAATACTTTGGAAGTTGTTGTGCCACTCTTTAATGTAGTCATATATAAAGAAGCGCACTTGTATTGTAAAGGGGACCTTGAGCCTTTAAGCTCACGTCCTTAGTAGATAGGAAGGCATTTAATAGATTTAATGCAGGTAGATAGGATATTTAATTCTAGATTTGATAGCTTTAGAATTGTGAGGGAAAACGGATATAGACACCCTCCTTTGTATCATTGTAACGGTAGAAGCATTCAGAAAAGAAGAGAGAGAGCAGGAAGAGAATTGTGAAGAACACCCATGTACAGATGTTGTTGAATTAATAGAGGAGAGTCTTTGATTCAATTTCATGGCTGGTGTTGTTTCTCTGTGTATGTTGTTTATGTGCTCATGAATATTTGCTTCTGGTTATGCACTTTCTTTTATATGATGTGTATGTGATTTCATGGTTGATTTGAAATCTGAGAGAAGGAGTGAATGAGTTTCAATTGTTTCTCTAAGTGAGCTAGAGAATTCCTGCAAGGAGTGCAGTTGAATTTGTCCGCAAGGAGTGCATGACTGCAGGGTTCAATTAGAGAAGGCTATTGTCCTCATTCATCTCATAAGTGAAAATTTATCATCGGAGCCATGTAAGGCGTGCGCAGGCTAGAAGAAGACTTAGAGTTGCGATTCTGAGTAAATAAAATCAAGACTGCTGCTGCAGGGGTGCACAGAGTCAAAGCTTCCACACTTGAATGATTGTCGAAGATTTTTCGCAAGGAGTGCGTGCAAAGAATTCTTTCGAAGGACCCAGGAGCCATAAGGAAGCTCAGGAGGGATAGGTCTTCGAGTCCGTAGAGGAGCGGCATAGACAAGTCGTGCTTGGAAAGCTTGCAGGGAAGTTGCAGGTTTGTGCACAGGGTGGTAAAGGTTGGAACCTCAGGAGGAAATAGAGTCGTCGATCTGGAGTATCAGGGACCATCAGATCACACTTGACATCGGACATCGGCATTTCACGAGTTGGAGCACCAATTTGGTGTAGTGGGAGTGGCGATGTCGCGATCCGCGATATTCCAATAGGATCAGCACCGTTGATCGAGGGGGACGCGTGTCAGGAGATCCCGAGGAATCGGGGTTCGGAGAATCGGGGTTCTCGACGACAGAGAACGCTTGTATGTTGGATTTGTGATCCGCGATATCTCGACGGTGACGTGGCAGTGTGGGACCATAGGAGATCGAGAAAAGGTAAGTCCCGAGTCCATCGACATCAGGACTCGCGATCCCGCGAGTTCCAAAGTTCTGATAGAAGGATAGAAGGTGGAGAAGTCAATTCCGCACGTGTCTCAGAAAATCGGCACATCGAGATTCGGAGATTGGAGTTTCGATTTGTTGACATCGTGAATAGTGATCCTCTGATAGAGATAACTCTGATAGAAAGGGGAAGAAAGTCAGCGATTGACCCACGTCGGGATTCAGGGAATCGCAAGGCATAAGGGGTGTGACTACAGAATTTGCGAACTCGCGAATTCCGACTTCCCGATCAGATAAGGGAGATCAGTAAGGTGTTGTTGTGGGTAAAGAATTCCCGAGAGGGAATTAGAAGAGTGATCAAACTCTTCGGGCCGAGGGAAGAGAAGGTCCTGGTGAGAGCGATCACGCTCCGAGGAGGCGGTTTGCGTCAGGAAACATAATATTTTATATTTATTGCAGGAGGAAAAATGGAACAACGATGTTAAATTTAGTTGACCGTGACTCCATGAGTGGGGAACACATTGGAACTACCTCTGGGATGATTGTTACAAGTGAAAAATCATTGATTTGGCCATTGGCAACGCCTGAAAATCATGGATTTAGAAAGCTGCGAAAATTCCCAAGGGAGGGAAAAAGTCCTAGGCAAATTAATAAATAACATATGTGAGGAGGCAGGATGCTGCCAAGTATGTTGGGAAATGAGACTATTGATTTTTTTTTTCCTTACTGTTATGAGCACTACTGTGTGAGTGTGAGGCAAGAGGATTCTACTGGAATTGAAGGACATTGTTGGAGAGGAGATTTCAATTTGCCCTCATAGATTCATGGTCAGGCTAGGGGGTGAATCGGGCAAGTAGATTGGTTGTCTTGTTCTATGGTTGGGAGGAATGTGGTTGTTCCCTTTGGCTTCCAACAAATTTGATTTAGATATGCTACTCTACCTTATCCTGGTTAAATGTCATGTGCTGCAATTTGTTTACTTCTATGAATGAATCTCAGGTTGAATACTGTAGTAGGGAAAGATCTATCCATTACTTCCTAGTCGTTAGCTAGTAATGGAATTATTTATTTAGACGTGATGCTGAGTAATTATTAAGGTCATTGAATGTATTAACCAATAAGACGAGTTCTGTAGAAGTTACTAATCTCATAATAGAATGGATCACAGACTACATCTATCTTCTTAATTAATTTTTAAAGAGCAAAATGAAAATAAAATTGTTTGCGTAACATGATTAAATTCACGCATGCCAATATCTATGGCGAATTATATTTCTTGTAGATGATTATAGTATACAATGAGCCTCCGCTAGTGAATATACAATTCAAATTCAAAGTAATTACACCCTATATCACTAAGGTAATGTTCGATATGCATATAAACATGTATAGGTATTTTTAT
>ML797336.1:319041-334067 GCA_009831015.1 Picea engelmannii | reverse complement strand
ACACAAAATGAGAGTGGAGATATCATAAATAAATGTACAAAGATATCTCGGATATCAAATAATATAACAAAAATGTATCAAACATGCAACCATAAACACAGAGATACAATAATACACAATTTTCTATTAATGAGCGAAAAATGTACAAAGACTGTAAAAATACAGAGTGAAAGACTCGCTAGAATGGTGGCAGCTTATCTCTAAGAAGAGATGTGTCTTCTACTTGCATTCAAAAGAAGATGATTTTACAATGAGGCTCCAAAGGCCTTTTTTATCATAAAGAAAATTCAAAATCCTAACCCCAGAAGATGAAAAGCCAATAGTTTTGTGGACCCCGTTTTGGGTAGTTTAGTGTATCAACTTCCTAGGGGCGTAACTTTGGCATACGATCTCTGTTTGGGGTGCACGATATCTTGTTGGAAAGGTATCGTCAAGGAAATTCATTTTTGGGGCTCAATCAGAGCCTTTGACTATCATTTAGAAGTTTGATCCCAAAAACCTTTATTTAGGCCCTCAAAATGGCCCCAGAAGTTAAAAACTGCTAAAAATAGTAAATTACCAAAATTGCCAGAAAATTGTTTTGAGCCAGTTGAAAAAGGTGGGTGGTCACTGATATCCACTTGGATCAATCCTCCATCCTTAGGAAAAAATGGTATCCATTGCGTTGATTTCTCGAGGGAGAGGGAAAATTGTTTGTTGAATCTACATCTTGATGAGTTGCTTGCCTTGTTGGATAAGTTGTGTTGCTTATCTTGTTGAAGGTTGTCACGAACCTGTGGCTGGAAGGGTTTTATAAATTTTTCACCAGTATGGATACATGAGATGCCTGTGTGCATAAGAATCTTTACACTTTGTTGCAATCTTGTCTACCTGCTTTTGTTGGATAGAAGGTGCTTGGGCTGAGGCTATAGTGGTTGCAATATCCTTTTGTTCACCTTTTGAACAGATTGTGAAGAGGTTGAATTTTGTAGTATGAGATACTACCTTGCGGCATTGTTTAGGTGGGGTAGTATTTGGAACTACCTCTGGTATCCTGTAGAGATGACCCCCCAGAGTAAGAATGAAACTACAAGGTCGAGACTCATAGATAGCATGGCGCTTCCACATATATGGTTGGACCAAGAGAACATCACAGATATCCAATGGGGAAACATCACATAATACCTCATTCTTGAAGGGTTGAATGACGTATGAAAATCGACACCGTTGGCTCACACGAAGATCTTGTCCCTACCGAAGCCACCTGATGTTGTATGGTTGTGAGTGTGGTGTTGTCGACAATCCCAACTATTTGACGACCTCTTCTGAGATGAGGTTCTTTTGGATTCCACTATAAAAAATAAAATGCAACGGGGTCCCCTTCACCCACATCTATGAATGAAAAAGGTGCTCCCCCTCTTCGAGATCTGTTGGTTCTTCTGGTTGAATTGTTGCAGTCGCGAAAATAGTGGTGGGGTCTGCATCGATGATCTATATTCTATCAATATTTTCTGAATCAGATTTTGAATGAGGGTTCGACTCCTTGTCTTTGATATCAACCACCAATGACTATTTTGAGTGACATTCATCGGTGTTGTGCCAGGGGATTTTGTGGAAATCACACCATTTTTCGGTGTCCTTCTTCATCTTTCTGTGACCCTTCATTTCTTGTGGCTTAGACTAGTTTTCGGGAGACTATTTGTTAGGGACGTCTTTATCATACTTTGATTTTTGTGGATTTTCACACCCAAACTCTCGTTTTTTTCGGTGATTAAATTTCTTCTCGATTTTAACAACATATCAATAAGCAACATCGAGTGATGAGATGTCTAGAAAATCCATTTTAGTTTGGATGTATTTGTGTAGAGCCCTACGGTATTTTAGAACCAAATGTCATTCAAAGACTTTGATACCTAGCTTGGTGCACAAGGAATGGAAGGTATTTGTGAACTCTAGAACTGCTTGGCCCCTCTCTTGCCGCAGTGTGGTCCATCTCATGTACTAGTCCTCATCGTTGCCAACAGGGTAATATTGTTCCTTTACCGCATCCAAAAAAAATTCCCAAGTGGGCTCGACCCCATATATTCTAGACTCCTCTGTGGAACATTTCTCTCAGTAAGTTTCCCACCAGTGTTTGACATCGGGGAGAGCCTTAAGGAGTGCGAAGGTGATATTTTCCCTGTTGGAGAAATTATGAACAGAGAAATAACCTTCTAGCAAATTTAACCATTTTTCTAAGGCATCCACATCTATCTATCCTTAAAATATGAGAATATCAAAATTAAATTGTACCTTGAAAGGTGAGGTACTTTCAAAGTGGTCGCTTGATGAAGATGTGCCTGTTGTTATCAGTAGGCGTTGAAGGATGTGGGAAAAATTCTCCATCATTTCGTCCCTCTGTCGTGTGAGAGCTTGTTGAAGCAACATATTAATAGAATCATCTACTCTTTTGTTTTTCTTTTCTTCCACCATGGAGGGTTTATTGGGCGTGTGAGAGTGATTTCCTCCAAGAGAGACAAGTGCGAGACCCAACTTGCTATACTCATACCTCGTCGGGGACATGCACTGAAAAATGATTAAGAGAAACCTGCTCTGATACCACTGATCCAGATTATTTTTGGCATGAAATGAGAGCGGAGATATAATAAATAAATGTACAGATATATCTCGTATATCCAATAATATAACAGAAATGTATTAGAGATGCAACCATAAACACAAAGATACAATATTAGACAATTTTCTATTAATGAACGAAAAATGTACAAAGACTGTAAAAATACAGAGTGAAAGACTCGCTAGAGTGGTGAAAACTTATCTCTAATAAGAGATGTGTTCTCTACTCACATTTGAAAGAAGACGATTTTACAATGAGGCTCCAAATCCTAACCCTGGAAGATGAAAATCCAACAATTTTGTGGACCCCGTTTTGGGTAGTTTGGTGTATCAACTTCTTGGGGGCGTAACATTGGCATACGATCTTTGTTTGGGGTGCACAATAGCTCATTGGAAAGGTATCGTCGAGGAGATTCATTTTGGGGGCTCAATCAAATTCTTTGGGCATCATTGAGAAGCGCAATCCCAAAAAACCTTCATTTAGGCCCTCAAAATGGCCCTAGAAGTTAAAAACTGCTAAAAATAATAAATTACCAAAATTGTCAGAAAATTGTTTTGAGCTAGTTGGAAAAGATGGGTGGTCAATGATATCCACCTAGATCATAGAAAAAAATCAATACTAGTGTGCAAAGGATATGCTCAAGTTGAAGGAATAGATTTTGAAGAAATATTTTCTCTTGTGGCCAGAATGGAAGCAATCTGAATGTTCTAGTCTTTGTTGGATCATGTTGTCATTGATGCCAAAGGATTGATTGATTGATGTCAAAGGATTGATGTCAAGGGATTTATTGATGCCAAAGGAGTGATTGATTGATTCCAAAGGATTGATTGATTGATGTCAAAGGTCAAAGGATTGATGTCAAAGGTCAAAGGATTGATGTCAAAGGAACAATGTCTTTTCATAACATACTGATGTAATTTGTATTGTCTTTGATGTGAATGGATTCATAGTTATATGATTTCATGCATACATGAAGATGGATTAATGAGTTTTCATTGATATATGATGCATAGATGAAGATAGATCGATGTGGTTTCATTGATATGTGATGCATAGTTTGATTGATTTAAAGATGACTCATTATTGTCTTGATAAGAAGTAAAAATGGATGAACTCAAAAGTGGTCCCCTTATGGTGAAATCCCTCACGGGAAGACACTTTACAATTGAGTTATCCTAGAAGTATGGATAGAGAACCCATACTTAATTGTGTAATAATGAGATTAAGATCAATGAATTTTTCAGTGAAACTATCCTAGATGGATAGTGCTTGTCATGCCATTTTCGGTGGTATGTGGAATTCCACATAACTCCTCACGGTTTGAGAGTTATTTCCTTACGAAGTTGGAGGTCCATCATATGTTGGCTTGAAGCCCCAAAAGGTCAAAGAATTCAAAGTGCTTACAAAGAAGAAATTATTTAGAAGTGAAGTGACAAAGTCAAAGAGGATTATTTAAATAATAGAGTGAAGTGACAAAGTCAAGGAAGATTATTTAAATAACAAAGTAAATGGATAACTTTCTAATTATGGAAGGAAAATGGGTTAAGTGGTAAAGTGGCTATTGGATATATGGACAAGTGGCAGATTGGGCAAAGTTGGATATAGGTGACTATGTGGACAAAGTGGCCTAGAAGATGCTTCTAAGGAAGCTACTTGGAGAGTATAAATAAGAGGCAAGGGTATCTTGTGATATATATCTCTTGAGAATATCTTGAAGATCTATTCTATGAGAGAGATTGACTGGAGGATCTCATGGATGCATCAAATTTTCTGTAAGTCTAAGATCATGATGATGAATGTTTCAGAAGTTTAGAAATCCTAGTTTCTGAAGGAGTACGTGAGCAGTAGTGGGACAGAGTGTGTACATATGCGGGCTACAGTGAAAAAGAACGCATACACACGCGGTCTAAAGGAAGGTAGAGTGCGTACAGTTGGATAAAGTCATGATGACTTGAGTGTGAGATGATGCCAGGTTCTTGAAGTCCGAAGAAGGTTCCAGATCTGCATTCTATGGGCTCAGATATGCCATAGAAACTCTTGCTTATTGTATGATGAATGCTTAAGGAATTATTGGTATGGATGTTGTGATTTGGTTTGTGTTGGTTGATGGAGTGAGCAACAGTCTTATGTTTCAGTACCGATATGATTGCCATAGTATACTGGTTGCTTATACATGATTAATTATCATTCATATTGTATGGTTGAGGAGCATGAGTAAATTGTTGGAGAGCATAGATGTGTTGTGATTGGTTATGGTTCAGATTAGACAGTGACATACATAAGTGAATGTGACATAAGGCTGCAGAGGATCTGATTTTTTCATGAAGAGAAAACCCTAATTACTCAGAAGGCATACGCAAGCTATAGTATAGACAGGTCGCATACATACACGAGTTGTACTACTGGTAGGGTGCGTACATACACGCGTTGCACTATTGAGAGGTCACATACATGTTGACAGATTGGTATCTGTTGAGGATTGATTCCTCTTCTCAGTTGGTGCTGATTTTTGTAATTTGAGTCTTACATTATAGAGCTAGTTCTCTTGTGAAGTTTTAACTCTATTCAGTTTTTGTTGATAACCCAAGGATTGTAGTCCGTAATAAAAAGAAAATTGTACATACATCTTGTATTCTTTGTGTTCCTTGTGGTGATGACTTGTTGATGATATATGTTGTTGTTATATGTTGTTGATATATGTTCACATACAACTGATTATATATGACATCAATAAGTAATGAGTAAATGGTGATTGATAACTAAGGATTTTTTTGAAAGAGAATTTTTAAAAATATCCCTACACTAATTCATCCCCCCTCTCAGTGTGGTCGGTCGGTCCAAAAATTGGTATCAGAGAAGGCCTTCACTATAATACCTAACAAACTTGGAGGAGATCCATGGACACACAAATGGATCATGAAGTTGCAATCCTTGATGAGGAAAACTATTCTACTTGGAGAATAGAAATGAAGGCTCATTTGAAGGAAATAGGAGCGGGTATTTGGAAGGCAACTATTGGTGGATCGGTTCCTTTGAAGAACAATTCAAAGTTTGCATCTCAAAGGAAAGAAAATAAGAATGATGCATTGGCTCTCAAGACTATTCTTAGTGGACTCTCAAGCTCTATCAAAGAGATCATGGAACAATGCACTTCCACCAAGGATCTATGGCTAAAGCTAGAGTATACATACCAAAGCAAGAAGGAAGACACTAAAGACAATTCGATCAAGAACAATGAAGGTAAAGAATCTCCAAAAGCCTCTATTTTCAATGATTCTAAATGTGATGATGTTGGCAAAAAGGAAGACCTTGAAGACAACTATATCAAGATCAATGAAGGTAAAGAATCTCCAAAAAACCTTGATTGCAATATTTCAAAATGTGATGATGTTGAATATTTCTCTACAAGTGAAGAAGAAAACCTAGAGATAGTATGTGTAGAATTAAATGATAGCTATCCCATGGAAGAAGTAGAATAAGAACTATCATATATTAAAAGGAAAGTTGAATGAGGTCTATTTGAATACAACTATGACCATTTTTATACAGAATATAGCTATCTTTCTAATAACATTAAAAAGTTTCTTAAAAAGAATCAAAGGCATATCTTGAAGTTAAAGAAAATGCTCAAGGAACAAGAATAAATTAAAAGGACTCAATTAGAAGAAAAAGAAGAAGAGATCAAAAGACTAAATAATGAAATAGAAGAGAATAACAAGCTAGATGATGAGATTAGCAAAATTCTTGAAGTTAATGTCTATCTCAAGACCCAAATTGAAGAAGCCAAAAGGGTAGAGGAATTACTAAAGAATCAAGTAAATGAAAAGGAAGAGTCATGTCATAAGTTGGAAGCTGAAGTTGTTGATCTTAGAAAGAAAGTAGAAAAGTCAAACAAATTCTTGAATAGCTCAACAATCTTAAATGATATCTTGGGTAGTCAATTATCACCAAATGATAAATTAGGTCTTAGATACAACAAAGAAGCTACGCATGTTGAAGAAAGCACCGAGTCAAAGAAGATTGAGGTAAGTTCCTCATTCTCAAAAGATGTTGCAAGTCAACCATATACACAAGGGAAGGAAACTTTCAAAAGAACAAAGCAAGGAATACGTCAAGAAGCCATATTTACATCTCAAAGAAAATTCAAGACACCTTCAAGATGGACACCAAAGCAAAGGTATGAAAATGTTTTTCATGGTCAATGTTACTCATGTAATGAATATGGTCACAAAGCTTTGGAATGTAGATTTTATGCAAGGAGAGATAATGAAAGATTTCATAACACCCTAAGGTGTTGGAGATGTGATCAAGTAGGTCACATTGCTGCTCATTGTCACACCATGAGATGCTACAACTCTAGTGGATTTGGCCACAAATCCCATGATTGTTGGAACACAAGAAGAAATTCCATGATGAGGAATTCATATAGACTGAATAGAAGAAGGAATTAAGTTAGGAAGGAAGACATTTTTGAAAACATGGAAGCTCAGAGCTCAAGTTATGAGTAGTTGGGACACCTTCAGAAGTGGGTGAAGAAATCTGAACAATCAAAACATAATGGAAGCCTTAAGGGAAGCTCAAGTTTTCCATCTTCAGAAGTGTGTGTGGGTTAAAATGGTAACAATCGTGTACATACATGATCTGTCTATGTAGCAGGTCATGTATCTGTGGTAAAACCCTTGGGAAAAAGTTTATGCATATGAGTTGCAACATGGTATGATGGTATAACTCTGTGTTGCAGGGTTTGACATGGTTTGTTGCAGGATCTGACATGTTTTTTGCAGGTTTTCATGATTACATGTTGGCATACATAATTGATGTATGTATAGTGATGACATATGGTTTTAGATGCATGGTACTAACCCTAGAGTGTGGACCGAGACACTTTTCTGTTGAGGAACAATGTTGGTTGTGAAAATGAAGTTATGGCACTTTGGTTATGAGATATATCATGATGATGCTAGCTAGAGATATCATTGATCTATTGAGGCACACTTATATTACATGTATCTTTGAATTCTTAGTATTTGTTGTAGTGAATGGAGGTTGAGGTTGATCTGTTGGGATACATGGCTAATACATATTTGATTTTCATTGATATATCTTATGATGTATTATTGGAAGCATATTTGTTGGATATATTGGTGCATGCATTTGGCATATGGATGGGCTACATATTGGGACATGTAGTTGATGATTTGATGAAGTGGTCATGTTGTACACCATTGATGAGTCATATCTTCATCCATAGTTGATGCATGATTGGTACATTCTTAGAGGTACCTACTAGCAGTTTGATTGGCACATGTTTTATAATGAATATGGAATACATGTATGAGGTTCATCTTGTTGTGGTATTGGTGCATGGTTGATTCACTTGCTTGGTGATACATGTTTAGTCCATGTGATGCACTCATAGATGGTATATGTTTGTGGGGGATAGTACTTGGCTAAAGCACATCATTGGTATTACTTGTTTAGCATATACTTTGGTACATGATATATGGATCATATAGTTGAGACACTTGATTGATTGAGATACATGATTGTGGCACTTGGTTCATGGTGGAAGAATGTCATGGGTGATATGACACTTGTTTGAAGCACATGGTTGGCATGTTTGTAGAATAATATGGTTGATACACTCCATTGATGATATCTTATGGAATATTCTATGGCATTGATGCACATGGTTGATGTACATGGGTGTTGTGCATGGTTGGCACACAACATGGCACATGATGTACTTGGTTGATGTTTTGTTCATGATTCTCTATTTCATTGTCGAAATATCTTTTGCTTCATTATGTATGGTATGGCACAATTTTGATGCATGGATAGGTCCAAGGATCGTCATAGAAAGAGTGGTTGATATATATTCCAATTGAGCAGTAGAATTTGTAGCAGAAGCATATTGCAGTGGTAGCATATTGTTCATATTGCAGAGAAGATAGGGGGAGACATACCCATACGGGGAGTCATTCTTCTTCCCATGATTCCAAGAGGAGAGATTTATCATATGTAAAGATAAATACTTGGAAAAGGAGCCCTATATTTGGAGAAAGAGAACAAAGGCATAGTTCCAGGGGAAGCGATGGTCACAGGGGAAGCATGAAAGATATATCTTCAACATTACATCAGAGTGATATCTCTTTTTCAAAAGGGGAGAGATTATTCAGAGGAAGATCAAGCCATCCAGGAAAGGAGAACATCTCCAAGGAGAGTTCAGGCAGGGGGATCATCCCCAAGGAGAGAACTACCATTGATGTGAAAGGGGGAGAGATAGTCACATTGATGTGATTGAGATGACTATTGATGTAGAGCAATGCCTAGTCTACATGTTGACATCAATGATTGGTGTTGACATCAATGTTGGTATTTCCATCAATGAAAAAGGGGGAGATTGTTGGATCATGTTGCCATTGATGCCAAAGGATTGATTGATTGATGTCAAAGGTCAAATGATTGATGTCAAAGGAACAATGTCTTGTCATAGCATATTGATGTAATATGTATTGTATTTGATGTGAATGGATTCATAGTTATATGATGTCATGCATATATGAAGATGGATCAATGAGTTGTAATTGATATATGATGCATAGATGAAGACAGATCGATGTGGTTTCATTGATATGGGATGTATAGTTGGATTGATGTAAATATGACTCATTATTTTCTTGATAAGAAGTACAAATGGATGAACTCCAAAGTGGTCCCCTTATGGTGAAATCCCTCATGGGAAGATGCTTTGCGATTGAGTTATCCTATAAGTATGGATAGAGAACCCATACTTAATTGTGGAATAATGAGATGAATATCAATGAATTTGTCAGTAAAACTATCCTAGATGGATAGTGCTTTCCATGCCATTTCCAGTGGTATGTGGAATGTGACATAACTCCTCACGGTTTGAGAGTTATGGCCTTACGAAGTTGGAGGACCCTCATATGTTGGCTTGAAGCCCCAAAAGGTCAAAGAAGTCAAAGTGCTTACAAAGAATAAATTATTTAAAAGTGAAGTGACAAAGTCAAAGAGGTTTATTTAAATAATAAAGTGAAGTGACAAAGTCAATGAGGATTATTTAAATAATCAAGTAAATGGAGAAATTTCTAATTATGGAAGGAAAATGGGTTAAGTGGTAAAGTGGCTATTGGATATATGGACAAGTGGAAAATTGAGCAAAGTTGGACATAGGTGACTATGTGGACAAAGTGGGTATGTGAACAAAGTGTCCTAGAAGATGCTTCTAAGGAAGCTACTTGGAGAGTATAAATAAGAGGCAAGGGTCTCTTGTTACATATATCTCTTGAGCATATCTTGAAGATCTATTCTGTGAGAGAGATTGACTAGAGGATCTCATGGACGCATCAAAGTTTTCGTAAGTCTGATATCATGACGACGAAAGTTTCAGAAGTTCAGAAACCCTAGTTTATGAAGGAGTACGCGAGAAACAATGGGATAGAGCGTGTACATATGTGGGATACAGTGAAAAAGAACGTGTACACATGCAGGATGAAGGAAGGCAGAGCACGTACAGTTGGATAAAGTCATGAAGACTTGAGTGTGAGATGATGCCAGGTTCTTGAAGTCTGAATCAAGTTCCAGATCTGCATTGTATGGGCTCAAAGCTTCCATAGAAACTCTGGTATGGTTACATGGTTGTCTTGATGGATACTCTTGCTTATTGTATGATGAATGATTAAGGCATTCTTGGTATGGTTGTTGTGATTTGGTTTGTGTTGGTTGATGGAGTGAGAAACACTCTTATGTTTCAGTACTGATATGATTTCCATAGTATACTGGTTTCTTATACAAGATTAAGTAACATTCATATTGTATGGTTGAGGAGCATGGGTAAATTGTTGGAGAGCATAGATCTGTTGTGATTGATTATGGTTCAGATTGGATAGTGACAGATAGAAGTGAATGTGACAGAAGGTTGCAGAGGATATGAGTTTTTCATGAAGAGAAAACCCTAGTTACTCAGAAGGCATACACAGGCTGTAGTACAGACAAGCCGTGTACATACATGAGTTGTACTACTGGTAGGGTGTGTACATACGCGTGCTGCACTACTGACAGGTCGCGTACCTGTTGAAATATTGGTATCTATTGAGGATTGATTCCTCTTCTCAGTTGGTGTTGATTTGTGTAAGTTCAGTCTTGCATTATAGAGTCGGTTCTCTTATGGAGTTGTATTTCTATTCAGTTGTTGTTGATATCCCAAGGATTGTAGTCCGTAATAAAAAGAAAATTGTACATACATATTATGTTCTTTGTGTTCCTTGTGGTGATGACTTGTTGATGATATATGTTTTTGTTATCTATTGTTGATATATGTTCACATACAACTGATTATATATGACAACTATAAGTAATGAGTAAATGGTGATTGCTAACTAAGGAGTTTTGTGAAAGGGAAGTTTTAAAAATAACCCTACACCGATTCACCCCCCCTCTCAGTGTGATTGTTGTGTCCAACAGGCTTATGGATACTCCAAAATGATCAACATTTATCAGATGAACATAAAATCAACTTTTTTAAATGGAGAATGAGAAGAAGAAGTCTACATAGAACAACAAGAAGGGTTTCTACTATCAGAAAAAAAATACCATGTTTGCATATTGAGGAAATCTTTGTATGGACTTAAGCAAGCTCCGAGACATTGGTACTCAAGATTTGTAACATCCTCCTTTTGTGATCCACATGATGTAAGCAGTACATGATTGTAAACACTTAAAGAAATAAATTCAAACTTAATTGTTTTTCTTTTTCTTTTTATATTACAAGGGTCTCATCAAGTACTTCATAATATTCCAATAAAGATTTCAAGATAAATCTAGTGACGTAGGGTTTGCAAGATTTTGCAATAACATTTATACTATTCTGCTTCACATAACTAGATGTGAGGTTCTATTGCTATGGTTATTCTTTCATTATTAACTTAATAATACCAATATTTAATCACTGTGAATCATAATTTGTAGGATTATTTACATGTAAACAAAACCATACATACATTACAATACTTATAAATTCACATTCCATGCTAAAGTCAATATTTATTGGGATTAATCATTTAAGACCTATGCAATTTCTCAAGTCAATAAATCAAGAACTTCCCAATGTCACACTAATCCAAGAATTTATCTAATAATTAAAAGTAAAGATGCATCTATTTAAATTACTCTACCTATTTTTAGTTTTTCAAGAATTTCATTATTTCACTACCACATGAATTCCTTATGATAAATGAAGTCAATTCACTAAATTCTAATTCCGAGTACCAAATAAGTCTTATGCGTCCTTAGATAGCTTGATATAATAATTAGTTAATCTATAAGCTTTTTTTTCTTTTTAAATCTATCATTACCTTATATCAAATTCTTAACAAATGAAAAAAAAACAAGTAAAATTTTACACCAAATAATTCTTCAAAACCAATTTATGAAGGGACTAACCATACTATGAGTGTACTCCAAAATTAAAATATTATACTCATACCATTAAACTCTAAAAACATCCCTTAATATAAGATGGACTTGTAGAAGGTATGTTATATTATTTTATAACATACAATATTATATTAATTAATACATCATTCAATGTTACCATCTCCAAGGATAATCTACTAAGAAAAACATAACATCCTAACTATAATTACTTAATATCATAGTTTCCTTAAAACTATTTCACTTAACAATTAAAACAGACTATTATTAATTCTTAAATAGTAATCTTGGCGAGCTACATAATTTTGACTATCAATAAAAACTAAGGAAATAATTTGTTTGTAATTATAAGTGTAAACTTGACCATAATTGATCGTTGAGAAAAAACAACAACCTGACCAACTTTTCTCAGTCTTATTGCTTTCCTTAACAATATCACATAATGATAACATGATTAATATTATTTTAAAAGTATTTTTGTGAACTACCAAATTTAACAGCCATAAAAATTGAAGGAAAGAACTCGTTGAATGATTACAATTATAAATCTGATCGACATCTACTCTGATATTCAACACCGATGTAGGGTATCAACATATAGGAACCACAAGTCATGAATTAAATCATCATTATCAAAGGCGAGGAAATATCGGTTTCTACATTTCAAGCCTGTGTGTAGCTGACTAATGTATCATAAAGGATAAGTAAACATGGAACAAAGATAATTTCGTTCAAGGTTTAGGGCACAAATCAAGGAACCAAAGGATAGGTTAACCACAAAAGGCGTGAGAACCTCAATAACTATATTCTACACACATATGTATCCAATTAGCATAGCCGTTAGGCTGGTGAACGTCTAAATAGTTATGGTCGATAAAAAAAAATTCTTAATATGATCAGGTAAATGTTAAAAAGTAAACAGGATAACGGATGCATTTATAAATGCAAAGAAGTTATCAACAATAAATCTGATGTTATCAACAATAAATCTGATGTTACAATAATTTCTTAATATGATTAGGTAAATGTTAAAAAGTAAACAGGGAACTGATGCATTTATAAATGTAAAGAAGTTATCAACAATAAATCTGATCCACTGATTTTGGAGGACGACTAAGAATATACCAGCATCTTCAATGCATAACCATCAGATTAGAATTTAAGATTAAAATATCATTAACTGTGTCCATCTCCAATAGGTATACGCCTTTCGACGTAATTAAGTTTTAGCATAGAGGAGAGCAGTAAATAACTAAAGTCTATGTCAGTACGGTCCATTCCTGACCAACAGTTCGTATTACATATCATTTATCCAATAGTAGGATCTTAGACGAGGAGAGAACCCCGTAGAAATTTCTCTCTGAACACAGTCGATACTCTCTACGTAAATTCACAAATCTTGAGCCATAAATATCATAGATATTAGAATTAAATATCTTCTACATGATTTAAATGATTAACCATAATTGGCGGCGACAATGAAGTTTTGGAATTTCTTGAAGGAGTTAAGGATTGAGAATAAAACCATGAAATACAACTACCTATGAGATCGGATAAATATTAATGAAAGACAATGTCGACTCTGCAACAATCATTGGGTCTCAATTGGGTTTCAAATTGGGTCTCAATTGGGTGAGGCCTCTCGAAAAAATAGAAAACCACAATAAAATCGAACACCAGAGATTAAAAGGGATCCCAGATTCTTGAATCCAAGAGTAGCAGTGTGTTTTCCATTGTAGACAACGCTAAAAGAAACCAGGATGTTAACGATTAACACATAAATTATTTTTACAATAAAAACTCAGAGGACCGTCAACTTAAATCATAGATTTGATAAAACTAAAATTTAAATATTTTAAATACACAAATGACGCAACAATAGAATTGAAACTATAACAACGAACTATGTGGCAAATCGCTTGGCAATCATTTGATAAGGAAAGCTTAATCAATTGTAACAAGCGAAGGATAATTCACATGATTAAATTACATACAAATTTTATCTAGATTTATACCAATCGAATACAGATCTTTACCTTGCCAGTATTAAAGAAAGAATATAAAATTTACATATACAACATCGACTGTATATTGATACTCATGATTACTACAATGCTCTTAGATTAAATTTACATATAACACAATACAATATCCAAATACCATGACCGAATGTTGAAGTTGTGTGAAGATGATTCTCAACTGAAGCTTGCACAGTGTTCTTCCCTTTCTTCTTACTAACCCAAGGACTATACCAGTACTTCCCAACCAACACTAGGGGTATTCTTCTTCCCCATTAACCCCTCGAGCCACAAAGGGGCCACACACAAAAACCAGAACCAATAGCACCTGTTATCCCCGATATCCAGGGATAACTAGGAGATCATGTCTTGAGGCCCACATGGTCCTAGACATGGAGTACCAAGAGCAGGAGCGACTTGAGCATGGCCCTGGAGGGCCCATCTTTCTTCTTCTCAGCCAGCTTTGTCCTGTCAGCAGAACCAACCTCCATCACTACCGGCCTGGGCTTGCATCAGAAAGGGCTCTTGCTCCATGAGGTAATTGGTCCGAGGTATCATGGTATGTGTCATATTTGATCATTATAACCTTCTTATGTATGCATTAGGTCCTTTTCATTTCGGATGACTGCTTGGATCTTACACTAATCCACTTGACCACTGTTGGGGTAATTGATGGGGTAGCTTAGCAAGTTGGTATTCATGGGTTTTGGTTAGCCACCAAAGGGGGTTTGCAGATCCATCGTCCGCTCCCACCATATTATCACTCTTACATCTTAAAACCCCGCTCATCCATCCCATTCCCCTAGTCTGGCCATTAGGATGACCATCCAAGGTACATCTTGTCTTGTGGGCAGAAGGGGCTAAAGGCCCAGGAGGTAAAAGCAGCTGGTAAAAGATAAAAGCCATAGGAAAATGAAAACCTAGAGATGCTTCGCCTAGGGGATCATCGAGAAGGC
>ML797336.1:274398-318332 GCA_009831015.1 Picea engelmannii | reverse complement strand
GAAATTTTTCAATACTTCCATGATCTCCCCTTTTAAACCCTCCATCATCTCTTGTAGTTCATCTTTTGTTACTATCTTCTTTTGTAAATCATTTATGTCCCTACGCATTTATTCACCTTCATCAAGAGTCCAAGTAGGATTTTCTGGAGGCTTATTCGGTGTAGAAGTTCCCTTTTTGGGTGGCATGTTGGTCAAGTATCACTTTTGAACCTTGATTTTGAGGTGGTTCTGCTAGACAATATTTCTTCTGTTGTATCTCCCAAGTTTTGGCCCTTCTGGGTATGAAACTTTCTTTTATGTAGTTATCTAATATTTCTTCTCTGCAATTCCACAAGTCTGATCAAAATTGGATGTGCCAAGTGGAATTTACGGTAACTTCCCCACAACTTGCCTATTTTTGGCCTTTCCAGGAGATCTCACTTGTATAGAATGCCCCGCAAAAAATAATTGATATAAAATTATGAAACTCACACCAGAAAGACTACAGACTATCCACGATCCAATGAAACCATTCCCACTCAATTTGGATGCTCTAGGAAGAATTTTTGATTGTTTTACCTTGAACACCTTCTTGAGACTAGTTAATAGGACTAGTCAGATACCCTATCTTAAACAAGGTGTATCTAAAACTTTAAGATGCCCCAGAAGATAAAGTTGTTACCACAGATACCTTATTAATTTATGTAAATATATTCTATATTTTAGGGTCTGAAACGTTACAAAAAAGTTTTTATAGCGAAAATCCCACAATGACTCATTTCAGAATGATTCCAAAACCCTATCTTGTATAGGATGTATCTCCGAAAGTATAAAGACTCAGGATCTAAATTTTGAACCCAATGTACCTTGATCCATATACTAAATATCCTCCAAGCTGTTACTTCTGAAACGTTGTAGAAAAAAAGTTATAGTGAAAATTGCAAGGTGTCTCAGATGTAGCAGCGAAACCCTAAGACCTTGAGCTCTAATAGCATATGTTAAGAACCAAATATCAATATAGCATAAAAAATCCTTAGAAAAAGTACTCAACGCCTTGAAAAATAGATAATTTCAGATAATAATCCTCTTCGAGGGGGTAACCTCCTTTTACCCCACTTAAATGTTCAAGTACAAGATGATTCAAAATGAAAATGTCTCCTTGGTATATAGAGGAGACTGGGAGGTATAATTACAACTAATGGCCTAAATCTGACATAAATAAAATAACATTACTAATATATTATGCCCCAATTAAGGGGTAATGAGACAATATTAGGGCTTAACATTATTGGTTGCAAGTTGAGAAAAAATGATGAATCTAAAGAAGCGATCAAAGAATTTATAGATCAATGATTGGTAGTCTACTCTATGTGACAGTTTCAAGACCAGATGTAATGCAAGCAGTTGGACAGGTCACAAGATTTCAAGCGACACCAAAGGAACCCATGTTCTAGCAGTGAAACTGATCTTCGGATATATTAAAGGAACAACATATTTTAGGGTATGGTATGTGAAAGGAAATGAGTTAAATATGTTCACCTACACAGATGCAGATTTGGTAGGAAGTATTGATGACAAAAGAAGTACAAGTGGAACATATTTCTACTTGGAAGACTAGTTAGTGTCCTTGTTGAACAAGAATCATTCTCCAGTATCCTTATCCACAACAAAAGCATAATATATTGCAGCAGCAATATGTTGTACTCATAATCTATGGATGAAGCAAACCCTGCAAGACATACAAGTGAGATATGATGAGCCTATTTCGATACTCCGTGACAACACCACTGCTATAAGCATATCCAATAATCCACTAATGCATTCCAAGACCAAACATATTCCTATTAAGTTCCACTTTCTGCGGGAACAAGTCATAGAAAATAATATCAAGTTGAAGGAACCACAGGCAGTTTTTGCACTGAAAACAGTGAGAAGGCATTGCAAGTTGGGTCGCAGGTAGTTGAGTACCGTGGGAAAACCACTTGGTAAGAAGTTACAGAAGTCCTTGTGAAGGAAAGAAACGGACGGTCGGAATTCTCTGTGGAGAATTCACGAAGTCCCGTGAGCCGTCAGATCTCACGAAGGAGTAGGGGAGTTACAACGAATGCTTTTCGAGAGGTTCAAGCTCAGAAGGAGTAGAGATGTATATTCAAGTCGCAAGAGCCATTAGATTTACCCGTGAACTTCTATTTCGGGTTTTCGTAGGTTGAAGTCTCGAAATTTGTGCAATAGGACTCACAAAATCACGAAACGCGAAGTCCCAAGGATGAAAGGATTTTGTGGGCCACAGAATCAGCAGGGTGGACAGGGGGCACACTATCGACACCGAAGTCAAACTCCATTGACCATTTCGGGGTTTCGTGGGGTGAAGTCCTGAATTCTTTGCATTAGGATTCACGAAATCGCGAAGTCTGAAGTCCCGACGGAGTGAAGGACCGTTGAAAGATCAACCTTGCGAGTGCATAGGAGTTTCGGCAAATCGGGTTTTGGGAATCGAGGGAATGAGTTGCTTGACATCGCAACCATCGAAATCACGATAGGGAGAAAGGCGAGATAGAGAGGAAAAGAGTCAAGTGTTGATTTTTTTTCGGGTTTTGGAGATCGAGAGACAAGGCGCTTGACCACTGGATTTACGAAAGTGTGAAGTCCGATCTCCCGAAGTATAAGGGGGAATTTCTATAAGTAAATTGTGGGTGCAGATTTCCCGAAAGGCAGATAGAGGAGCCATTTCTGAGAGCTCTTCGGGCCAATGAAAGAGGAAAGATCCTGTGTGCGAGACCTTCCGACCTGCGGGTTGAGGAGGGGTTGCGTGCATCATTGAAAAATTTCATGGGCTCCTGTCCATGAGCTCGTGCACGGTCCATCCATGCTTCTGGATCTCTACTTCATTCTCCTAGATGTCTTCTTCAACTGGATGGCCCTTCCACTTGACCAAATAGTCAAAGTATTTCTTCCGCCTATTCTTCTTGCCGACCCTTTTGTCCAGTATGCGCTCCATCTGTGGCTTTTCTGCAACTGACATCTGCTTTGTCCACTGGACCTCTGGCTGTTCACTTTCTGTCCCTGCTTCCTCAGCTTTATATGGGTACAAATCTGAGATATTGAATATTGGAGAAATTTCGATCCCATCGGGTAATTCAATCTCATAAGCATTTGCCCCAAATTTCTTCAAGACCTTACACGGTCTGATTTTCTTCATCTTCAGTTTATTATATGCTCCTCTCGGGAACCTTTCCTTTCTCAAATGTGCCAGAATCAAATCACCAACTTCAAATTGAAGTTGTCTTTTGTGTTGATCTGCTCCGCGCTTATATTCCTGGCTTGAATTCTGTAATCGCTCCTTCACCTGGCTGTGAAGTTCCTTCACCGCCTCTGCGAAATATTCTGCACTAGCACTCCTAATTGAAATTTGTTATGAATCCCTTAACTCAGAAATTCCTCTCGGTTGCATGCCATAGAAAATCTGAAATGGACTCTGCCCTATGCTTCTATTAACTGAGTCGTTATAAGCAAACTCCTCCTATGGTAATATGTTGTCCCAGTGGATGTGGTGTTCTGTCACTAGGCTTCTCAGCAAGTCTCCCAGACTTTTGTTCACCACTTCTGTATGCCCATCCGTCTAAGGATGATAAGCCGAAATAAACGACAAGTTAGTTCCCATCTTCTTCCATAAGGTCCTCCAAAAGTGTCCTATGAACTTAGTGTCTCGATCCGAAACTATACTCCTTGGAAAGCCGTGAAGTCAAATGACTTCTTTGAAAAATAGATTCGCAATGTGAGTTGCGTCATTGGTTTTCTGACATGGAATGAAGTGTGCCATCTTGGAAAATCTATCCACCACCACAAAGATTGAGTCAAATCCTCTTTGTGTTCTTGGCAACCCCAATATGAAATCCATGCTGACTGCATCCCACGGCCTCTTAGGTATGGGTAATGGTTGATAAAACCCTGCATTCTGTTTCCTTCCCTTCGAATGCTGGCAAATTATGCATCTGTCCACGAATCTCTTGACATCTGCTCGCATTCCCGGCCAAAAATATGACTCATTCAACTTTGTGAACGTCTTGTCATGACCAAAGTGTCCTGCCAATCCTCCATTGTGTTTCTCCTTCAGCAGATTCTCCCTCATGGAGCATTTTGGAATACAAAGTTGATTACCTTTAAATAGTAATCCTTCCTGAATCATGTATTATGTCCATTGGCTTCTATCTCTGAGAATTGGATTCTCAGCTGCTTCATATGCCTCCTTAAAATCTGAGTCATCCCTATACATGCCCCTGAGATCATCAAAACCCAATGTTTTGACTTTGAACTCTTGCAATAGCAAACACTTCCTACTCAAAGCATCAACAACTTTGTTAGCAGTACCAGAAATATGTTTAATCACAAAAGTGAAGTTTTGCATATATTCAACCCATTTTACATGTCTTTGATTCAACTTTTCCTATTGAGTCACAAATTGTAGTGCATGATTGTCACTGTATAAGACAAACTCTTTTGGGATCAAGTAATGCCTCCATTTCTTCAATGCCTGGATGATAACATAGAACTCCTTATCATAAGTGGAGTATTTCACTTTCTCTTCATTCAGCTTCTCGCTAAAGTATGCTATCATCCTGTCTTCTTGACTCAAGACTGCCCCTATTGCGAATCCACTTGCATCGCATTTCACTTGAAATGTCTTTTGGAAATTCGACAACACCAGGATTGGTTGTTCCGTGATTTTCTTCTTCAAAAAATTGAAGCTTTTCTCAACCTCTTATGTCCAGTGAAAAGACTTATGTCTCTTCTTCACTGTTTCCATCATTGATGCACTAATTCCACTGAAATCCCTGATGAATTTTCGGTAGAAACTAGCCAATCTGCGAAAAATTCTCACCTCAAATATACTCTTCGGTGATGGCCAATTCTTGATTACCTCCACCTTATCTGGATCCATCCTCAATTTGTCTGCAGAAATAACAAATCCCAAATAAATGAGCTCTGTCTTCATGAATGAGGATTTCTTCATGTTTATCAACAACTTCTCCTGTTGTAATTTCTGCATGACTGTAGCCAAATGTTTCAAATGCTCTGCCACTATTTTACTAAAAACCAGTATGTCATCCAGATATACGATAGAAAATTTTCCGATGAACTCCCTTAGGACTTCGTTCATCAACCTCATGAAGGTACTTGGTGCATTTGTTAAGCCAAACGACATAATAATCCATTCATACAACCCTTCGTTGGTTTTGAATGTTGTCTTCCATTCATCACCTTCTCTCATGCAGATTTGATGATAATCGCTTTTCAAATCAATCTTTGAAAATAATTTTTCTCCACTCAAGCAATCCATCAGATCATCCATCCTTGGCAATGGAAATCTGTACCTGATGGTTATCTTTTTAATCGCCCTCGAGTCAGTACACATCCTCTAGCCTCCATATTTCTTTGGACTGAGTACTGTCAGAATAGCACACAGACTCAAGCTTTCCTTGACCAAACCTTTGTCCAACAACTCCTGGACTTGTCTTTTAACTTCTTCATTCTCCTGCGGCGTCAATATGTACGTGGCTTTGTTTGGCGAACTGACTCCTGGTATGAGATCAATATGATGACTTACACTTCTAATCGGTGGCAACGAACGAGGTAGTTCATCCACTATTATGTCAGCGAACTCTTCCAACAATTCCTGAACCTCTTTTGGTAAATCATCCACTCTTGTGCTAGTCAAAACAATCTTCGGTTCCCTAACCATAATGAATTGTGGTTCTTCCTTCTTCTTGACCTCTGTAAGAAGTTCCTTCCCACTAATGAGAAGTACAGTGTTACTTACTTCAGGTTTCACCTCCTTATCCTTGATTGGAAGCAACATGTGAGTCCTCCCATTCTTCTCTAGGGTGTATGTGTTCATTCTCCCATTATGAATCACATTCCTGTCATATTGCCACGGTCTACCCAACAATAGATGACAAACATCCATGGGAATGACATCACAAAGTATCTTATCATTTTATCCTCCTATCTTAAATTCAACTAAACATTGTTTAGTGACAGTTACCTAATGTCCTTTTTGTAGCCATGAAACTCGGTATGGGCTTGGATGATCAATCGTCTCCAGCTCCAGCTTTTTTACCATCTTTGTAGAAACGAGATTATCTGTTCTACCACTATCCGCAATGACCTTGCATACCCTGTCCTTGGTATTGCAAGAAGTCCACAAAAGTCTGTTTCTTTGGACTGAACTCTCCACCTCCTTCTATGGTGTCAAAAGAGCTTTTTGCATCATCATCGATCTTCCGCCTTCAACATCTTCTGCCTCAATGTCTCTCCTTTGTACTTCAGCGATGTGAATCTCTCCACTCTCTTTCTTTTTATCTGGACACTAGTAAGACTTGTGCCCATTCTTTCCACATGTGAAGCATGTTATTACCCCACCTCTTCCTCTTCCTCTACCTCTAGTACGAGGACAAATATTATTATCAGCATAATCTCCTCTCTGTTCGATATGCTGCCCTCTCTATTCAGCATATTGCCCTCGCTGTGAGCTTCCACCTCTCTCAGTTCGAGTTTGAGGTTTCTTCCATTCCTCCTTGGGTTTCTGATTTTTATCCAGGGCAACTGATTTGCCTCTGGGCTGACTTCTGCCTCGGCCTCTTTGACCCTGTTTTTGGCTCAGCTTCTCTTCAACTTTTAGAGCCATATGATAAGTATCTTCCACCATTCGGATGGTCATCATGCTCATCTCATCCTAAATGTCATATCTCAGGCCATTCATGTATCTAGAAACCTTTTCATCATCGCTTTCCCGATGACCTACCCTGATGTTCATCCTGTAGAATTCTTCAGTGTATTCTTTCACTGTCATCAGCTTCTGTCTCAAGTTTTTCATCCTTCGAAACAGAGTAATTTGATAATCTCTGGGGATGAATTTTGCCTTCATCTTCGCAATCATCTTGTCCCAGCTCTTGATATTTTGCTTGCCTTTGCAGCATCTGTCAGCTTGTAGTTCATCCCACCACAATGGTGCATGTCCCTTTAATCTCGTGACAACATGTTTGACCTTCTTGTCCTCTTCGACATCTTCATAGTCAAAATAAGTGTCCAGAGCTCTAATCCACTCTAGAAGCTCCTCTACATCCATATTTCCCTCATAAACTAGAATGTCCATTTTCTCTCTTGCACCCATTCTTGCAATAGCCCTAATCAATCGTTCGTTTGCTGCATCTTTGGCTGCAACTTCTTCCCCTTCATGTTCAACCTCAATTTCACTTTCGAAATCACTAAGATCCCCAGCATTGACTGTACGTCTTTGTGCTGTCTCCATGTCTTTGAGTCTGGCACGTAAGTCACGCATCTCTCTCTCCATGGTTGGATCAGGCATCTACCTACCCCTTCTTCTCAGCATTTCCCTCTCCTCTGGTGGATCGGGTGTTTTCCTGTCCCTTCTCCTCGGCAGAATGGTGAATTCTCCTTTTCCTTGCCACAGAAACCAAAGAAACCTTTCTGTGCTTTGATACCAAATGATGCACGCAACCCCTCCTCAAACCGCAGGTCGGAAGGTCATGCACACTGGATATTTCCTCTTTCGCTGGCCCGAAGAGCTCTTGGAAATGGCTCCTCTATCTCCCTTTCGGGAAATCTGCACCCACAATTTACTTCGAGAAATTCCCCCTTATACTTCGGGAGATTGGACTTCACACTTTCATAAATCCGGTGGTCAAGTGCCTTGTCTCTTGATCTCTGAAACCCAAAAAACAATCTACACTTGACTCTTTTCCTCTCTATCTCGCCTTTCTCCCTATCGCGATTTCGGCGGTTGCGATGTCAAGCAACTCATTCCCTCGATTCCCGAAACCCGATTTGCCGAAACTCGGATGCACTCGCAAGGTTGACCTTTCAACGGTCCTTGACTCTGTTGGGACTTTGGACTTCACGATTTCGCGAATCCTAATGCAAAGAATTCGGGACTTCACCCCACGAAACCCCGAAATGGTCAACAGAGTTTGACTTCCGTGTCGATAGTGCGCCACCTGTCCACCCTGCTGATTCTGTGGCCCACAGAATCCTTTCATCCGCAGGACTTCACGTTTCGTGATTTCGTGAGTCCTGTTGCACAAATTTTGGGACTTCAACCTACGAAAACCCGAAATATAAGTTCACGGGTAAATCCAATGGCTCCTGCGGCTTGAATCTACGACTCTACTCCTTCTGAGCTTGAACCTCTCGAAAAGAATTCATTGTAACTCCCCTGCTCCTCCGTGAGATCTGACGGCTCACGGGACTTCGCGAATTCTCCACAGAGAATTCCGACCATTCGTTTCTTTCCTTCACAACTCTGCAACTTCTTACCAAGTGGTTTTCCCACAGTACTCAACTACCTGCGACCCAACTTGAAACGCCTTCTCATTGTTTTCAATGCACAAACTGCCTGTGGTTCCTTTGATGATTTTTGAAGGCTTTATCCTTCTTGAGCTTTCTCCAACTTTGAGACTTGAAGAAGACTCCTACACGCACTCCTTGCGGTAAATTCTTTAATTACTCCAAGGAATTTAAAATCCTTCAACTCTGCACACTCCCTGCAGCAGCAGTCTCTCAATACTTCATTCAAGTTACCAAACCTGAACTTCTACTCAGCCTGCACACACCTTGCACGGCTCATGTGCCTAATTACAGTTCTGAGGGAATGAGAACAAAAGCTATCTTTCCTGAGTCTTTCAGAGACAAACCTCTGAACCCTTTGTCAACGCACTCCTTGCGGACAATTTAACTGCACTCCTTGCAAGAACCCTTGCTCAGATAGAGAAACAATTGAAACTCATTTCCCTTACTCTCTCTCTTTCAGATTTCAAACATTCAACAAGAAATCATTCATACATAGCATAAAAGAAATTGCATGACAGAAAGAGTAAAACATTCATGAGCATAACATTCAAAAATGCATACACAAAGAATATTTGAACACCATGAGTCTGAGTCAAAGCCTTATTTGTATTAATCCAGAACTTTTGTACATGGAGTTCTTCTACACATCTCTCTGCTTCTTCTCCTCTATGCTCTATGCTCTCAATTGGCATCCTCTTTCTATTTGTTCTATTCTCTATTCTACAATAATACAATGAGGGTGTCTATATTTCGTTTCCCTCTCTCATTCTAAAACTGTCTAATCTAGAATCTAATTCTATCTACTTTCATTAACTATCATAAATGCCTTCTACCTACTAAGGACGAGAGCGGATTGCTCAAGGTCCTTTACAATATTACAAGTGCGCTCCTTCTTAATTATCTCATTTAATATTGGCGCATTAACTTCAAGATAATTTCAAAATTTGCACTGGGCGCTTCTCCAACTGTCCTTTATCCCCACGCTGGCTTGCTTGAGATGCTCCTGCATCAAAACTAGAAGCATGTAGACAGGGGGAGTCAACATGAATACAAGAGGACAATACATTCATTGAGATCATATCATGAAGACAGGGGGAGACTGGTTGTTTTATTATGTTGTCATCAGTTAATTGTTGGAAAATTGATTTTTATTGATGTCAACCTTAGAACAAGCCCTAAATAAAATCCCAAAATCCCCTAAAAGTGATGATGATGTGTCCACTAGAATAATCCTTGAATATCCTTGAAGGATCCTATACATGAGCATATATAACTCCAAATTGGTCCCCTTATGGCATAGCTTTTAAGCATGGCCCTCACAGGATGAGATAACATGTGGTTGTTTCAACATGGCCACTTTGAGTTGTACACAAATGGAGTCTTGAAGGAGCCTTGAAGAATCCCTAAAACCAATTGAAGAAGCTCCTAAATTAAAGAGAAGAATCCCCTAAATAAAAGTAAAGAATCCCCTAAGGTCGGCCATCCTTAAGGAAGAGGTGCGACCCAAAATTTGTGACCCTTGGTCAAACCCCCTCATGTGAAGAAGACTCATATAAATAAGAGGATACTCATTTGGCATTTGTATCACACCAATTTGACGTATCCAAAGAATAGGAGTGAAATTCATCCTAGAGGAGCAAATTTCCAAGGGAAGATGAAGTGAATAAGGGAGAAATTCCAAAGGAAGATGAAGTCTTGTGATGATTTGTTCTAGGGTTTTCTTTGAATATCAACTTGGAATTTTCGATATAATTTTTTTTCTAGAACGATTGAGATAGTGAAACTTGGAGGTGTTTTAGAAGAGATAGCTATGAATATTGGGTACGCATTTTAGGTCTTGATTCATTACAAGTTTGGAGTTATAATCAATGGGAATTGAGGTTTTAAAAACAAGGGTTTTCTTCTTCAAAATGAGTCATCTTTTCATTTTCACTATAACTATTGTTTGGGGATGATTAAAGGAGAAAAACTTGGATGAATTTCATATAATATATCAAAGACAATTGGTTACAATTTAACATCCTCATTCATTATAGGTATTGAGTAATACTTGTTTGAAGTAAGGGTTTGCGACTAATCCAAAAACTAGTCCCAAACAAGTGTTCAAGATAAAACAGTTATATCTAAAGATTGGTAGTTCCAAATTGAATTCCACTTGTTGCATTAAAAGGATAACATATCCTAATATATGAGATCTAATTTTCAAAATCAGAAATGGAAAATTGAGCTCGTTGCAAATCTTACAAGTTTGCAGATTTGAGGTACAGTTCTAAGCAGTTTTGTATGTAGATTTAAGAAGTGATTTTGGGATTGTATTTGAAATTTGATTTATTCATGTATCATCATTTAAAATATTCCAAGGGGATTAGTGTCTCCTTCCAGTAGGTGCTGAAAAAAACAGGGAGGGGGTGCTTCCTTCAAGTTGGTGCTTGTAAAATCTTGAAACTATTTAAGAAAAGGTTTTGTGGTTTTCTTCCAATTGGGTTTCAACATATAAATCTATTTGCAATGTGTATGAGTTTATGTGATGATGAAAGACATGATTAATGGTTAATTCTTTTATAGTGCTTGAAGGTTAAAATTGTCAATAAATAACTCTATACTGATTCACCCCCCCTCTCAATATTCTTGAATATTCTAACAATGTTAACATGCAAAGAATATCCATCCAGACATTTGATTGACATTGAATTACATATGGGTTGTGAGTATATTTTGGAGTCACAAGGGTTAATGGAGCAATTTGTAATTATATATAGTATTTTACTTCCCTTATTTTATAATTAATGGAATAATAATAAACCTTTGATATACCTATGCTTTATCATGGTGTGTAAAACTTGTAGGAAAAAAAGTATGGAATGGATCTAATAGAAAATATTCTAAGAGACAACACGATGAATGGATTTGAAAGAATGTGTATTGTTTATGAATCTCTCATTGCTATGGTATCCTTTTCAATTTATGAAACCATGTATATTATATAATAAATGTACTCATTACACTTTATTTCTTTGTTTGTAGACAAAACATGAAGATGTAAAAAAAAATCAATCCAACTACAAAACATTTTAAATAACCCAAGTACAATATCCCCTACAAGTGTTAAAGAAATAAGGCATGCAAGCAGCTCGAGGAATGACCACAATTTGAGTAATGAATGATGATCAATATAATTTAACGTTACAAGCTGTGTATTTTGAAATGTTTGTTTGTGGAAATTATAAATTTTTTTAATGTGGAAAGATTGTCCCAATTGGTATGATGATGGATTACTAATAATTGTAACAATTTTTTGTTGACATTTTTATCATGATCAAGGGTATATTTTATTGTTGTCCCATTTTGTATGATCAAGGGTATCTTTTTCATATATAATAAAATGCATTTTTTATTCTATTACAATGTTCGGTGTTGTAAAATGTTATGTTACCAATTAAATATATGGATGATTTACAATATTACAATGAAGAAAGGTGTTCTCATATGGTATATTTGTTTAAAAAATACAATAAATTAATGCATTGATTATATCCAAATGCATTAATTAAAATGTAAATCAATATTATTATAAAAAATACTTGATTTATTTATGATTAGATTTTTATTTACTTTTAAATAAGAATTTTCACTTGCATACCATAAACATGGAAAAAATCAACACTGAAACATATTGGTGTATTCATTTGGACTTAATGGTGCATGTCATTCATATTTACACACGGATTTGTTTAAATGATTATTAAGCTTTGGTGTTATATACATTTAAAAATGCATTAGTGTTAATAACTACAATAAGAGTATTGGTGCTTATACCTACAATGAAAACACCATTATAATCAATGCTAATAACTATCATAAGATCACCACTTATTCTAATTGTAACATCAACATTATTCCCTTCAATGATATTTTTATCATTGTATTTATTGTTATCCTTACTATTACCAAGACTTTACAGTGTGCAAGGATATGCACTGGTTCTTTCAAAATAGATTATACACACAAGTGCTTTCAAAATATATAATACATACTAGTGATTTCAATATATATAATACATGACAATGTGTTTTAAATATGTATGCACTAGTATGTTTTAAATATGAGCATATTGGTTACTATTTTTAAGTGCATTAAAAAAACCCAGTAAAACTTTTGATTGCCCAAAATTTTTAGATATAATGAACATTTGCTAAAACGTATGTTGTCAATTTATAAGGTTTTAATAGAGGTTTCTTTGATAATTTTTCTCAATATTGCAATGCTAAAAACCTCTTCTAAAACCTCTACTAAGTGGTGTTTTCCTTGTAGTTCATCCTTATCTCTACATGCATCAAGCTCTGAATACATAAATATTTCTAAGGAATTGATAATAGGGCTTTGGCTAGGATTGTAAGAAGGTTTTAACAAAGGGTTGTGACCTTTAAACCCATAGCTTGATCACTTAATTTGACACATAAAATCCATTTAAAACAAACCATATCTTTAGTAATGATCCATTTTAAGTCTTGAGGCGAGGGGACATGTGACATCAAACTTTTGTAAAGGCTAGGTCATGTAATTCTCTTATTGGAGAGCTTTTAGAGGTAGTTTTCAAAGGTATGCGACTCATCCCAAAGTTGATTTTAGATCATGCACTTATGGAAGATAGACTAAATGGATAAAAAAAAAATTAACAAGACACTAATTAATTGCTATGATTTCTCCTAGGAACGTTTTTGGATGATAGGTTATTATTTGTTAGGTAAAGTGGGTAGAGGTGGGAGGTCAATTGCATGCCAAGCACCCTCAAAATATTCTAACTTTTTCCAACCTTGGTATCCCACCACTACCATTGTTGAACCAAGAGGTGGCATGGGTCCACATGCACTTGGATGTTATAAAATTTTCAAGGAGAGAGGTGGCCCCCTTGTGGTATGGATTTCTCCATAAAATGTGGCAATGCACAAGTTCAATTGATTGGAAATATATCCTTATGTTTCATGATATAGTCTAAAAGGAAGGTGTGTGATGCCTAGTTGATATGTGTCCCTTTCAAATGCATCTAAAATTCAATTCATTTGGTTAATCATTAGATTAATGATACCCTATCAATAAGTGGTGTTAACTTGATCAATAGTGGTGCATGCCACATCTCTCTTAGTGATAATTAAAGGTTTTTAGGGGTTTTTTAATTTATACGTTAATTGTTATACCAAAGTACATTTTCCTATGATAGTGAAAGGGGAGTAGTATATTTTATACCATGATTCAAGTGTTCATGTAGATTTACAATTTCTAATCAAAGTGTGGTGGCATCTACTTATATAAATTTATACATAAATTAATTTTATTACAAATTTAGAAATTCCACCTCACATCGAAGATTTCCCAGGTCTAGTCCCTATGTACTTTAGCCTTAGGGATGCTCTAAAATATTATTCTACATCAACAAACAATAAACAATATTTCATCACACTTCAACCCAACACACTAGGTGGCCCAAGAGAAAATATACCAAACATATGTCAATAAGTTCCAACCTTTAAAGAGCACTTTTCCAAGCATAAACCAAATCTAAAATTCACTTTATTGCAATAGAATTTATGACAATAAATGTGCACTCTTATCTTCCAATTATGCATTAAAACAATTTAAAAATTCAACCTTTAAATATGTATAATCAACATGAACAATAAGAGTTCGGAATTATCGAATAAAAAAGACAACAAATGTTGAAATTCAAATTTGAAATAACACAATTTTAGATAGCTAAAAACTTTATATATATATATATATATATATATATATATATATAGATAGATAGATAGATAAATAAGAAATGAATCCCATGTACATTCTCACATCTTATCACAATATGGTACAATTCTCTTAACACTTCAAAACCATATCTAGGGAAAACCATGAAAACCTAGCCACACCAAAGATACTCCAACAATATAGAATCACCACTAGCAAGTACTCCTAGTCCTCATGCAATATGTCTCCTCTTCTCTGCCTCCTCAACAAGTACAACCCTATGGATTATCACCAAAACCTAACTCCTTTCCCTCTTAGGGTAGAAACCCTATCACTAGAACATCCAAGAATCCTTTGGGATAACCCTAATGCTCCAAGACAAAGAGAGATGATATACAAAGTATAATTAAAGAGAAAGAGAGAGAAACTAGTGTTTCTCTTCTCACATATCTAACACAAGTGTGATTATGAATGAGATTCAAAAACATGAATGTAATAATGACTCTCTCCTTCCTCTATTTATGTGAGAGGTGAAGGGAGACCTACAATATCAAGTAGACATATTCCACTACAAGAAACCTAAAAAACACAAGTATGTTGACACATGTAAAGTGTTGCACTCCAAAGGGACACATGTCAAGATCCAAGGTGATGTCGCCAACAAGCAATGCTCCATGAACTACTACAATATGGAGTTGTAGCATCATCATTAGCGTCATTTCCCAGTGGATTCTTTCGAGGGAAAAATCAAGTTTCCATGACACAAAACATGATGCTATAGGGTGCAACATTATATGCATTGAATTTGTGTCATTATTGGATCATTTTGTTTTATGCATGCTCTATATGGTATCATCTTAGCAACATAAAACATAAGGCATAAGTTTTTTTTTGTGTTGATTTAACATCATCTTGCATCATGTATTATTGAAAAAAACACCTAAAAAGTCACTTTTTCATCAAAAGCGTGCAAGTTGCAGTGCATTTGCGTCATAGTGTATTGATCTGTGCATCGATATTTTACACGGGGCATCATACTAGTGTTGTGCTTGAGTCATGTTAGAGTTGAAATACAAAACTTTTGCATCATGGTTGCATCATGTTTGTCATGTTTGCATTGATTCAACATCACCTTGCATCATGTTATTTAGTTACTTTTATTGGTATTATTATTATTTATGTAAATTTTCCATGAATTTTTATTTATGTAATTATTATTGATTATTTAACTTTTTACTAATTATTTAATTATTATTAATTATTTAATTTTTTTTTCTGATTACTATTTTTATAATATTTAAACATTGGTGATTAGTACCAGTATATTTTACAACTTATTAATTATAAGAGAAAAAATCACGTATTCATAAACACAAGTATAAAATTATATTGCACTAAAATTCAATCAATTTCACACCACACACACACACACATGAAATGATGAAATTTTAAATTAAATCACAAGCTAAACATGTTTTTATTTTTTTTGCCTCTAAAAAAATGATACATTGCCATCCCAGGGAAATGTCAACTTTGTATACAACATTGCATGAAAAATATGTACACACATAAGGAAATGAAATGAATTTTAAATTAGAATTTTATTAAACTATTATTAGTTCCCTTCTCATCCTTTGAGCCCTCATCCTTGCTCTATAAAAACATAATAAAAGAACATGAGTTCAATAAAATAAAAACTTTCTAACATTAAAAGATGAAATAACAAAAAATATAGGTTAAATAGTTGTCAATACCCTCTAATTCCTTCGAGTCATCCTTGCCACCATCAATTTACAAGAACATAATATATTTCAATTAACAAATGAATACCAACTATATATAAGTTACAAAATAAACATATAATTAATTATCAATTACCTTAGACATGGGATGTAATTATTCCACCGTTTTTTTGTAACCATTCATCGGGGCATACTTTAATTATTCATTAGTGTGCACATTACTATAGCTATTTAATCGTATGCACATAATGATGGTATATTCCCCATTGTTGAAAGGATTGATAAAAACCAAGGTCTCTATCAATAGGTCGAGTGTGGTTCTGTATTGAAGTAGCTCCGCAAGAGAGAAATATTCTCCTACTTCTCAAATCTATTTCCCCTTTGATGGTATTCATGGCCGAAGAAAAGTGAGATCGTGGCTCTACCTTGAAAGTTGAGGTCTCATATTAGTTGGTACCCTCAACAGATTTGAGAATCATCGAACTTAAAAGGTTTGAAATTCACATAAAGAAAAGGCAATAGGTTGAGTGCAATACGAAAAAAACCATATTTAATAATGACATATATTAAGTTAGTATATTAGCATAAAAAATGAGTTTATATTGATCTAGGTGGATCTCGGTGGTCATCCACCTTTTCCAATGAATCAACATTTCGAGCGTGTGGTTTCAATAAACCATAATATCCACCCTTTTGATGGGGAATGGAATGTAATACTATCTTCATTTTTAATTACAGACATCATGTAATGATTTCCTAGTGGTCTTATCTGCATTCCTACAACATAGCATTAATGCACTATATCCCACTAGAACTCCGTAGTTAAGAATGCTCAAGCTAGCATAGTATTGGGATGGGTGACCTCTCGGGAAGTCCTAGTGTTTTACATGCCTATGATATTTTATAAACTTAGATTAATTTTTCCACATGCATCATGTGAATTGTTCTCCTCTCACTCTCTCATATATAATTGAGGTGAAGGAGGCATGTTATCGCATAAGTTTTAGGTTGGGAAAAGACCAACCCAAACACCAAAATGGAGACAACTAGGAGAGCACCTACCCACTATAAACTTAGGAAGTTGTTTCGGTCACTTTAGAGATGATGTGGTCACATCAAGGGGGGAATCGCGGTGACCCTAGGGGGGATTGAAATGGAAAATGATAAGTGTGAATGGATGTCCCTAGAGGTCAATTCTAAATGTAAAGGGGAGCTTGGAAAAGGGTCTTGGGAAATTTAAATGGTTTCCAAATGAGTTGAGTGATTTGTCGAGAGTAAAGTACCAGCCTAAGACAAGAAGAAAACCAAGGATACTTGTAATATGTTAGTTGGACAGGCAAATTAATCTTTCTTTCCCTAACTACAAAAGTAAAATAATTAGTATATCAACAATAACCATTAATGAAAGAGTTCTTTAAGAGCTTAGATAAAACAAATTTCAAGTACAAAAGTTACACTAGTTAAAGATTATGACTTAGCATGCACTTTGACACTTGATTAGTAGTTGTTAAGTGACTAGTTTTGCAGAGAACTAACAACCCTAATGGTTGTATAAAACTAGGTTAGATATCAGAAAATTTACCCACTGAAAGTTAGTCCTATTTATCCCAAAAGATGTGCCTAGGTTAGTAGAGAGTTAGGGAAAATTTAGGGGTCAATCCTAGGGTTAGTTTAGAAGTTATTAGGGGTTAAAAGGTTAGGTTTTCTGCATCCTTATGGCTATATAAATTAGTTGTAACATCAATGATATTTAATGGTTGAAAGGGGATGCTTCAATGAGGCAAGAGAGCCAAAGGATCGAAGAACAAATTCCAAAAGAGATAACTTCAAAACTTGAAACTTTCACTTTTACCAAGGCAACAATTTATTTCTCCAATGCAACAAGTAAAGACTAGTGCCTTTAATGATTGGGTTAATGGAGTCAAGAAAATAATGAGCTAGAGGTACTACCTCCTTAGGGGTGTAAATACTCTTACTCCCCAAGGAAAGTATCCCTAGCTAGGGTTTATACTAAGAGAGTGTATTCCCTTATACTTCTCTTAGTAAACCCTTGTCAAATCAACAATATTTAAGCATAAAATGATGGAGGCTAAGGTGGGGGTGTATGCCCTTATACTTCCCACCTAGCTCTAGAAAAATAACCTTGACTTGAACACAAATGATAATACAAAGTAAAAATCCTTACCATTCAAGGAAAAATGCTAAGATAAACCATCACAATAGCAAAAGAAGAACCCTCCAAAGCTAGCGCATCACTTCCACCAACCAATAACCAAGAAAATAGCCATACACAAGAGCACAAGAGAGAAAATAGCCAAAGGTAGAGAAAATTTCAGTCCAATACTTCTCACAATGGGCGAGTTATGATTTAAAATAATATCTTATGATCTCTATTTATACAAAATATCACTAACATAGTTTGTCCACATAATTTTATGGTAAACCACAAGATTAGGGGTCAAAAACCCTAATATTTACCCTTTACACAAACAATATTAAACAATTCATCTTTAAATTCACTTTTACACAAAAGGAAACCCTAGCTTAAGGTGACGTCACCCCTTTAGGGGATGTTTTGACACTAGGAGCAAGTTGTTAGAGTTGGATATGCATCGTTAGGCCTCCAAAGGCCACACGTCAATCATCTAGGCCATCTCTCCATGGTCAAGTACTTATTCTCCTCAAAATGTTCATGTCTCAATGAGTAATATTTTCACCACCAAACCCTAGCCCTTCTAGGTGAAATCATGCCTCCAAAGATGACATTTTGCCTCTCCTAGGAAAAATGTTTGTCATGTGAGGGCTAGGTCATGTATTCTAGGTTGTATTCTAGGCCTCCAAAGGTATGTCTCTCTCATTTGGCATGCGAGCCCTTGGCATCCAACCTGTGGGCTTCAAGCCCCATGGAAGCCCAAGCTAGGCTTATTCCTCCAAAATTTCCCACCAACTAGGTCCTGCAAAGACAAATAAGCATGCTTTCCAAAGATCTCAAGTCAAAATATCATGATGAGTAAATCAAATCAATATATGATCCACATAAGCATGTACATCAAATATTACCTAGTCAAACAAGTAAGTTCTCAAATACATTATGCTACTTGCCAAGCTTGGATATGGGAGGGTTGATGAGGTGTCCTATAGGGTAGATATTTCCCTGGGTCAAGGACTGTTTCCCAAGTGATCCCTCTCTAAGACATGTGAAATGGATGAAGTGATTAAGGATCAAGACTCACTGGGCATGGGGTTCATGATATACAGGGGGTTGTAGTGTCTCATTCAGGGGTTCCTTTGTAGAGGGTGTGTGGCACCTTCATTTTCAATGCAAATTTTCCAATCCCATCCTCTTGCCAATCTTTGTTTCTTTCATGTTTTAAACGAAACGTTGAAGGCCATTTCCCTAGCGTGGTGTCTAGATAATGACAATGTCACTCAAAAATATCTTGCGAAAATGAAAAGGTTGGATTGTGATGAGACCCCCTTTCTCTCAGTCATGCAACTGAGATCCATTACCCTTGCTTGGTGACCAGATGATGGTAATTTCATACCACTATATACCCATGATCATGATAGGTCGACTCATGGTGAGACCTCCTATCCTCCAACTAACCCATTAATCATTCTATCATTTGTTCTTGTGGGTCCCCCTTTTCTTTACATAGAAGCGTTTCATTTATTTCTTGGGGGATCCCTGGGTGAAGCATCTGGAAGGTTTATACATAGGATTTTTTATTTTTAACCAACAAAAATCCCTCTGGGCCTTCAGCCCCTTCTTCCCATAGATTGAGGGACAACCCCTTCTTGGGTCAATACACCCTAAAATCCAAAGAGATAAGTAAATGGGGGGTTTATGTGATGGAAAGTGGTAAGTATGGTTGGGAATAGTATGATGGATCTTCAAGGGAGTCCCTAGTAAAAAACCCATTCCTGAGGGAGACCACGTACTAGGGATCAATGTCAATCACCAAGGTGAAAGAGGGAAAATGGCATAATGTCCAAGCATATGTCATGAAATCTAAAGAAGTCTAATATATGATATGATCAAATGCCTAAAATATTTAAATGACACTTACCATATTACGTGACTTGTACCTCATGGAGAAAGGCCCAATTCCTCTCTAAAGCTAGTTGGTGTGGTGGATCCCATCTAAAAAATCTTGACCTATGTGGTGGTGAGAAGGGTCTCCATCTGTGAAAGTGGATACTTCCAATCATGTAGTCTCTCAACACTCCATATCTGCAACCTGGTGGCATCGAGACATGATCTCCTTAGTTATCCCACAAAATGGGGATAACATATGGATCCTACTTGGGGACATGTGTTCGTCGTAGAGTGCATGAGAACCACAACATCTCCTGGTAGACATGTTCCTGTCAAAATGAAGACAAAAGCATTAGAGCATCTAGGGTGGTTCTATCACCCTTCATCCATATACATAAAAATCCAAAATAAAAACTAATCTAGAAAAGAAAAATTTTGACATTTTTCAAAAGTTTCTAAACTAAGCATGAAATCAATATGCAAGTAGAGAAAAATGAAAAATGAAATGCATCTAAACTGATATGAGAAATAAATATGCAAATGAAAGGAAAGAAAGATGACCTACCTACTTAGTTGCGCCATGGGCCTTGAATAATTCATGTGACTTGAAAATAAGGTTGTAGAAGAGATCCATCCACTGGTAATGGCATATTTCTCCTGTCTAAGGATGTTAGATAGTACTTTTCTTTATCGGACTTCTTCTTGACGATGTGTTAACGATATTTCTTGTAAGGGGGGTTAGAATGCAAAGAAATGGGTTAAAAACCCACTTGTCCTAAGTTCGGATGTAAATGTGTCCGTGGTAAGCAGTGAACGGATCTGGATGGCGTGCATTCGCGCGCCCAAATCAACGGCATATATGAGATTCTGGACCCCCCCCACCCTTCTACCTTTAAGCGGAGGGGGGAGGGTCCGGAATCGGGAGCACATCTCTTCGATGACCCCGATCGTAGCGCCCGGATAAACGATGATAAAGGCAATTTCGGACCCCCCATGCCTTTCTACCTTTAAGCGGAGGGGGGGGGTCAGGAATTGGGCGTGCAGCTTTCCGACGGCCAAGATCAGCGTGCCCGGATCAACGGCGCTTGGACAATCCCGTCCTTCTCAAATGTTCTATGTTTAGCCAGCGTGAGCCCTTCCCTCGTCGTGTCATATTCCAGAACCACCTTTCCCCTGTTGCCATGTGTCATTTGTCCTCCTCCACTCTTTAATCCAGGAGGTCCTTTCCCCATCTCATCGTCCATTCACCACCTGCCACATGTCTCTTTCCCTCCACGTCAGCCTCCCACTAAAATGTATCCATCACATCTACTCTCCTGCCTCCTCCGCTTATCGCCTTTTTCAATGTGTCTCCCCTGCAACCTCTCTCGCTCCCTCATCGCTTCTCCTCCACTCCCCGCTGTTCCGGCCCCATCACTCTGTTCTCGTGCCCCATCTTCCGCGCTAGTCTCCACACCTATTTTTTAAGCTAGTCAGTTATTCCAGGTGGCAGCACGGGAGGCCCTCCACGTCCTGAAGGTGCCAAGTTGGCCGGGCCATCCTCAATCCCGATGAAGCAGTTATTGAAGTGGTTGGTGGTGGTTAGACATCGCCTCTGCCATAATTGGAAATCACGGCAATGAATTAAAGGCACGTCGATTCGTCGTTGGAACTGTCAAGAGTTAGATTGCGTCTGACATAAGTTGCATGATCTTTTAGATGTTGACTGTCAAAATCCATGCAGACGGAAAGATTTCAATGCAATGTCTCGATTCCGCTGTTCTTGTTGTTCTGAGTATATGAAGGCGTTTTCGCCATTTTTGTATCTATCGATGGTAGAGTTAAGCTCCCGACTGTAAAGTTTCAGTAAACATTCTAGTTATCTGGGTTGTGTATCCGTGTTTGAGATTTCTTGTTTTATGACAAACAGTTCTCCTTTTCCATCTATGTTCTCATCTTATATCAGAAAGTTCATGATCGAATGATTCGCGTGGATTGTTGCAGTTATGTTATGATAAAGGATTTGTTGTGACATTATTGTATTCTCTGGTCTTCTGTGTTTGAATGTAAGAGGATCTTGTGTTCGAATGCTTTCTTCTCCAGTCTATTACAAACCTGATGTTTATGATAGACCTTCTCACTTTTCTCATGCAAGTCTTCCCCCTACTCACCCTTACTACGACTCATTGTTTGAGGTTTATCTAAGACCTCACTCGCCCGTGCACGCCTGGCCTAGTTTCTGAGTTGAGATGATATCATTCCGAGATTTCTTCCATTGATCACCCCTTATAAACAAATCGTGACATTAAAATGATGGGTGTCAGGCTCTGCTCCTGCAAGCAATCCAGGAGTGACTTCTGACGCTAACATTTCTGGCGCCGTTGCCGGGGACGAAGTTGAATATTTTCCCCGGGATTGAACGACAAAGATCAACTGATTCTGAAGGTGCATCAGATATCAGAACTTGAAGATTGCTACTGTGCACCTGGCGACTCCATTGTGACGACTCTGCTGAGGAGAACCTGCTGTATCAATTGTGGCTTTGAGAGGCAGACACACGAGGTCTAATCCACACTTGCCTTTAGCTACACCAGAAGCTGACTCAGAAGCAGTGCACAGAAAGGGAAAGAGCTCTGCAAAAGAATCTTCCATCTCCGAAATAGGTAATACGCCATCCCCTTCTGTGAGAACTCCATTTTCTTGTGCTCAGCTTCCTAGTCGCCCTTCCTCTGAGGTTTCCCATTTTCTGAACTTCGGGAGTGTTCCTGCTGAGTTTGCTCCTCCTGGTCTGGTATCAGAAAGAGAGATCCTTGTCACTCCCTCCTCCCTGGAAGTTGTGCCTCAACACAGACCTCAACCCTCTGAAGGTTTCACCACCCCTCCTTTTATTGCTACTAATGTACAGAGAGAAGCGTCTGCACACTCAAGTCCCTTGGCTCTCTCTCTCTGTTTTCTTCGTTGTCTCCTCCAAGAACCTCTTTTCCATCATCTCATGTCCACACTCCTCCTCCAAGGTCTCCTCTACCTAATACCCCTATGGCTAGTGCTAATCCCCCTCTGAATAGAATGGATGCCATAGTCGCTGCTAGATATGCTCCTTTAATCCTACTGCATCCTATGAATCCCCTCCCTGCTGGAGATTATTTGAAATATATGACCAAGTTCACTGTAGAAGGGGATATAACTGCTGAAGAGCACCTAGCTGCTTTTTACAGTTATGCAGACAACTTGAATATTGAGAACGAAGATGTCTAGATGAGAGTCTTTGTCTAGAGCCTGGATGGAGAGGTAAGGAAATGGTTCAGAGAATTGGCCCCTGGATCTATCGCTGGCATTGAAGCCTTGGATAACGTTTTCATGAGGCAGTGGGGAGATAGAAAAGATTTCATGTATTACATGACAGAGTTTGGGTCTCTGAGGAAAATGGAAGGAGAGTCTGTCTCTGACTTCTCCAAAAGATTTAATAATATGTACAATAAGATCCCTGTAGAAATAAATCCCTCAGAAGCCTCTGCCCAAATTTCATATGCTGGTGCATTTGATCCTGATTTCTGTCTACTATTAAGAGAAAGAAGAGCTACCTCCTTAGCTCAAATGCAATACGCTGCCGTAGAAGTGGAATCCAACATATTGCCAGCTGACAAACTGAGGAACAAAGCTGACGCAGAAAGAAGAAAGGGAAGATCCGAAACCTCAACTTTTGGCCCATCGTTGCCCCACCCTCAAGTGAATGAGCTGACCGAGATGATGAAGTTTCTGACCGAAGAAGTGGAGAGATTCAAGGTGGAAAGGAAACAAATGTATAAGGGCCCTTAGAACACCGAAAATAAAGGAGATTTCAGGAGGCCAAATAATAATGTGGCTCCCCCAACTATACACAGGGAAAGGGGAAGAGACAGAGAAGACTAGAGAATTCAGCCCCCTTTTCAAAACAATCTGGTGGCCGATGAGAAGGAAAGAGAAACAGATGAGCTTGGCCCTAAAATCCACTGCTTAGAAGGCACTCCTCCTTTTCCTCATCTCACTCGGACATCCTATGAAGAGTCTCTCATGGATAGTCAGCTAAATGAATTGAGCAAGGGAGACAAAGCTAGCGGCGGTCGAGGCAGGTACAACCTGAGGTCTGACAAAAGGGCAGCAACACCTGATGTTCCTGAGCCATCCACTAGAACAGAGAAACCTGCTAATGCAGTAGCAGACGCTCACAAAGGTAAGAAGGCTCAACCTCTCTCTCCCATTGACCATAATCATGTTCCTGAAGTTGGAGAAATCCCAAATCTTTTATCTTCTTTCAATTTCGAACATGAGATCCAAAAGATCAGAATTCCTGTGCCACTCACTGAGTTAATCAGACATGAGGAATTCAAGAAACGCTTCTCTAAGCTGTTGAAATCCGAAGCCTCATACCCTCTCACAGACTCCATAAACCTCCAAGATGAAAGGCCTGCAGTTGTCCTAGGTCCCATGGTAGAAGATAGCGATGATTCATCCCCTCCCTTCTACACATCCCTGAACATACATGATAAAGTGATATACAATTGCCTTATGGATTCAAGGGCCTCTCACAACCTCATGCCCAAAACTGTCATGGAAGAGTTAGGACTAGAAGTCACCCGAGCCTATCATGACCTCTATTCTTTTGACTCCAGGAGGGTTCAATGTTTAGGAGTGATCAAGGACCTAGCAGTTTCTTTGTTTCAACTGCCCATGAAAAGTATGGTCATGGATATTGTGGTAGCTGATGTTCCCCCTAAGTTTGGCATGCTGTTGTCAAGATATTGGATAAAAAGACTGGGGGGAACCTTGCAGATGGATCTCACATATGCCACTATCCCAGTGTTTGGAGGGGAGCATAGAAGATTATACAGAGAAGCCCAGCTGGCCTACATAATCAGTGATGAAGCCAACCCTACCAATCATCCCATCTATGCCTTGGACACTGATTTAGGCTCCGGTTTACTACAACTCACCCACGCCCCTTAGGCCCCTTTACAGATCAGAAAGCAGCCCATTCTTAATCAGGAGACACCCCCTCCAACCACCTCTGTTTGGAAAATGTTCTTTGATGGAGCTTCCTCCAGTATAGGTGCAGGTGTTGGAGTGGTATTCATATCACCCTGTCGAGAGACCATATCTCTGTCATACAAGCTGGAATTCGAAATCACCAACAATGTGGCAAAGTATGAAGCTTTGGTTCTGGGATTAAGAGCTTCCAAGGAAATGGGAATTAAGGAGATGGTTGTGTTTGGAGATGCAGAGTTGATCATCCAGCAGGTAAAAAACGTTTATCAGGCTAAGAATCCTCGGCTCAGGAATTATAGGAATGAGGTATGGGACCTTGTTGATAATTTCTTCCTGGCCTTTAATATTTCTTACATTCCAAGGGAGGAAAATGCTTCAGCCGACTTTTTAACTGTCACAGCTAGCTTGCTCAAAGTTCCTTCATCGCCTGGGGTCAGGTCCGATGTTGAGATAAAATATAGGCCCTCTGTACTAGACAACGTCAAACACTGGAAGGTGTTTGAAGATGATAAGGAAATCGAGAAATTCCACCGATCCATCGATGACTTTTCCGCATTGCACATAGATGAAGATCCCGACATGGAAGGTGACCATCACCCTGGGGGTTTTTTAAATAGAATTTTTGATCACTAGATTATTCAACTACCGAGCAATTACATTCCGAGGGGACTTGTCCCATTAGAAAGATTGTTCGATGGAAATGATGTAGCAGTGAAGGGGAAAGTTTCAGGTGATGATGACGACACTGCCGAGTGCAACATAGGCACACCTGAGGAGCCCAAGTTTGTCAAGCTATCAAGAAGTTTGACCGAGGAGCAGAGGGTCGAATATACTAAGTTGCTGAAGGAGTTTGCTGATGTGTTTGCATGGACCTACGAAGACCTCAAGACGTATGACACATCAATCATTGAGCACAAGATCCCACTAAAAGAGGAGGCTAAGCCATTTAAGCAAAAGCTGAGACAGATAAATCCCATGTTGCTACTTGTCATGGAGAGAGAGGTAAAGAAACTGCGGGATGCCCAGATCATTGTCCCCTTGAGATATTCTGAGTGGGTGGCCAATTTGGTTCCGGTGAGAAAGAAAAGTGGGGAAATCAGACTCTGCGTTGATTTCAGGAGCCTGAATAGAAGCTCCAGGAAGGACAATTACCCCCTGCCCAACATGGAACACATACTGTAGAGGGTAACTGGTGCATCTAGAATATCCATGATTGATGGTTTCTCTGGATACAATCAGATATCAGTCATGCCTGAGGACAGAGAAAAAACAGCCTTCACCACTCCTTGGGGCACATTCATGTATGCCAAAATCCCTTTTGGGCTGATGAACGCAGGAGCAACATTTCAGGGAGCCATGGACATAGCCTTCATCAGGGAAAAGGACCAATTTGTGGTGATATATCTGGATGACATCACAGTTTTGTCTAAGACAGACAAAGAGCACTTCTACCACTTGAAAAGAGTTTTCCTGAAGTGTCGAAGGTATGGCCTATCTTTAAACCCCAAAAAATCATTGTTTGCTATGAAGGAGGGAAAGTTGTTAGGTCATATAGTGTCAGCATAAGGAGTAAGGATTGACCCTAGCAGGGTAGAGGCACTCTAGACCCTGTCACTTCCTAGGTCTAAGAAGGAAGTTCAGGCATTTTTGGGGAAGATAAATTTTATGAGGAGATTCGTCTCAAACTTTGCCGAGCTGGTGAAACACATCACAACCATGCTCAGAAAGGGAAATGAAGTGAAATGGACTGTCGAACCTAGGGAATATTTTTCCCAAATAAAGATAGCGTTGACCGAGGCACCTGTGCTAGTCAGTCTCGATTATTCTAAAGATTTCCTGATTTTCTCGTTTTCTTCTGATGACTCGGTAGCAGCAGTCTTGTTGCAGAAAAATGATCAAGGACGAGAGAAACCTATTTCTTTCTATAGCAAGGTGCTGAGAGATGCTGAACTCAGATATGAGATCATGGAGAAGCAGGCCTATGCATTGGTGAAAGCTCTCAAAGCTTTCAGGATCTATGTCTTGCACTCAAAAATCACTGCATATGTCCCTTCAACCTCTGTGAAGGACATTCTTATACAGCCTGACATAGACAGGAGAAGGGGTAAATGGATCGCCAAGATCCTGGAATTTGACCTGGAGATTAAGCCCACCAAGTTGATAAAGGGGCAAGGTTTGGCCAAGCTGCTGGCTGAATCCAATTGCAAGGCGTTGGGGATTAACTTCATCAATGAGCAAGCTGAGTCATCCAGTAGAAATTCTCAGACCATCATACCACTATCAGCATGTCCCTGGTACAGGGATATCTTGTACTTTCTGCAAGAATTAAAGCCCCCTGATGGATTGGGAAAGAGTAGGGCCAGAGATTTGAAGCTCAAAGCGGTCAGATATTGTCTCATTGACCAAGCCTTGTATTGGAGAGACCCTCTGGGGATAATATTAAGATGTCTGGACCCGCTGCAAGCCCAGAAGGTGATGTTCGATTTCCATAGCAATCTCTGTGGAGGTCATCATTTTTGGAAGACCACAGCCCACAAAATCCTCCGGGCTGGGTATTACTGGCCTACTTTGTTTACTGATGTCTGCAGGGAAGTCCGGGCTTGCATAAAATCCCAGAAGTTCTCAGGTAAGTAACAACTCAAATCTTTGCCATTAAAGCCTGTAGTAGTTTCAACACCCTTTCAGCAGTGGGGATTGGATTTCATTGGAGAGATTCATCCTCCCTCAAGTGGCCATCACAGATGGATCCTCACTGCAACCGATTATTTCACCAAGTGGATAGAGGCTGTCCCCACCAGGAGCACTTCTCACAAAGTAATCATCAGCCTCTTGGAAGACATCATAGCCATATTTGGCTGCCCAAGCAGGATTGTCACTGAAAATGCCGCCCCCTTCAGGTCTGAGCCTCTGGTCAAGTTCTGTGAACAATTTGGGATTTCATTGGTTCACTCTACTCCATACTATCCTCAAGGAAACGGACTGGCATAGTCCTCCAATAAAATCCTAATCAAGCTTATCAAAAAGCTATTGGAGGAAAATAAGAGGGCCTGGGACTCAAAGCTCAAATTTTCTCTTTGGGCCGATCAAGTAACAACGAAGAAATCCCTGGGTATCTCACCTTTCCAACTGGTTTGCGGAATAGAGGCCGTTTTCCCCACTCAACTCGCCTTACCTGTGGCGAATTTCCTTCAAGATTTTGAAGGAGAACCTAACCATGTGGTTAGAAGGATTCATCAGATGGTGGAAGTGCAGCAGATCGGAGAACAGGTCTTGGACAAGGCTTTTAGCCATCAGCAGAAGATCAAGTAGACTTTTGACAGAAAAAGCAGAAAGAAAGAATTCGAGCAGGGTGACCTGGTACTCAAATGGGATGCACCCAGGCAGGACAGGGGCAAGCACAGTAAATTTGATGCCCTCTGGTTGGGACCTTTCAGGATCCTTGAAGTATTTCCAAACAACACTTACAGGTTGCAGGATCTGGAAGGCAAAGAAGTTTTTAGTGGCCCAATAAATGGGCATTTCTTGAAAAAATGCTTTTTGTGAGCCGAAGTCGGCTCTTTTATCTTGTAAATATTGTTTTTGTTTTTGTTTTCAGTTTAATAAATGACTCCATAGCCCAACAGCAAGGCACTGAATCTGCAAAAATGTTCTTAGAGCATCACAGGGATGACTCTATCCCCCATGGAGCCAAATGTTAACGATATTTCTTGTAAGGGGGGTTAGAATGCGAAGGAATGGGTTAAAAACCCACTTGTCCTAAGTTCGGATGTAAATGTGTCCGTGGTAAGCAGTGAATGGATCTGGACAGCATGCATCCACGCGCCCAAATCAACGGCATATATGATATTCCGGACCCCCCCCCGCCCTTCTACCTTTAAGCGGAGGGGGGGGGTCCGGAATCAGGAGCATATCTCTTTGACGGCCCCAATCGTAGCACCCGGATCAACGATGATAAAGGAAATTCTGAAACCCCCCTTCCTTTCTACCTTTAAGCAGAGGGGGGGGGGGGTCTGGAATTGGGCGTGCAACTTTCCAACGGCCAAGATCAGCGCGCCCAGATCAACGACGCTTGGACAATCCCATCCTTCTCAGTTGTTCTGTGTTTAGCCAGCGTGAGCCCTTCCCTCATCGTGTCATCTTCCAGAACCACCTTTCCCCTGTTGCCATGCGTCATTTTTCCTCCTCCACTCTTTAATCCAGGAGGTCCTTTCCCCATCTCATCATCCATTCACCACCTGCCACATGTCTCTTTCCCTCGACGTCAGCCTCCCACTAAAATTTGTCCATCACATCTACTCTCCTGCCTCCTCCACTTATCACATTTTTCCATGTGTCTCCCCTGCAACCTCTCTCGCTCCCTCATCGCTTCTCCTCCACTCCCCGCTGTTTTGGCCCCATCACTCCGTTCCCATACCCCATCTTCCGTGCTAGTCTCCACGCCTATTTTTTAAGCGAGTCAGTTATTCCAGGTAGCAGCGCGGGAGGCCCTCCACGTCCTGAAGGTGCCAAGTTGGCCGGGCCATCCTCAATCCTGATGAAGCAGTTATTGAAGCGGTTGGTGGTGGTTAGACATTGCCTCTGCCATAATTGGAAAGCAAGGCAATGAATTAAAGGCACGTCGATTCGCCGTTGGAACTGTCAAGAGTTAGATTGCGTCTGACATAAGTTGCACGATCTTTCAGATGTTGACTGTTAGAAGCCATGCAGACGCAAAGCTTTCAATGCAATGTCTCGATTCTGTTGTTGTTGTTGTTCTGAGTATATGAAGGCGTTTTCGCCATTTTTGTATCTATCGATGTTAGAGCTAAGCTCCTGAATGTAAAGTTTCAGTAAACATTCTAGTTATCTGGGTTGTGTATCCGTGTTTGAGATTTCTTGTTTTATGACAAACAGTTCTCCTTTTCCATCTATGTTCTCATCTTATATCAGAGAGTTCATGATCGAATGATTCACATGGATTGTTGCAGTTATGTTATGATAAAGGATTTGTTGTGACATTATTGTATTCTTTGGTCTTCTGTGTTTGAATGTAAGAGGATCTTGCGTTCGAATGATTTCTTCTCTAGTCTGTTACAAACCTGATGTTTATGATAGACCTTCGCACTTTTCTCATGCAAGTCTTCCCCCTACTCACCCTTACTACGACTCACTATTTGAAGTTTATCTAAGACCTCACTCGCCCATGCATGCCTGGCCTAGTTTCTGAGTTGAGATGATATCATTCCGAGTTTTCTTCCATTGATCACCCCTTATAAACAAATCGTGACATTAAACTGATGGGTGTCAGGCTCTGCTCCTGCAAGCAATCCAGGAGTGACTTCTGACGCTAAAACGATGTAATGGCCAAGCCATGAGTGGTCATTTCTTTGGTCATGCCTGGGATTTCCCTTTGTCTTTTCCCACATGAGCACAAGAATTTCTTCACTGAAATTGATGCAATATGTACTCTCAATGTATGGATATGAAGGAGGCTTTGTGCAAACCATCTCTTTGATTATTTCTTCATGTTTTTCACCTTCTTTCTTCAAAATTTGGATAGAGCCTGGCTCCTTCCCATGGTACTTTGAAATATTTTCTTTGTATTCATGTTTTCATGGGAGAAACATCTCTATGGAATCTTCATGTATGAAGGCTATCTCAGATGAATCATATTCAATAATTTGTAGAGGCACATCATAATTTTGTTCACTGACATAATTAAGGCCACTCAGATGCATCACATGCTTGTCATTCTTTTCTCGGTTGTGCAAGATTTCATATGTGTCATCACCCATGGGAATGTATGCATGAGTAAGGCTCATGCTAAGGAAACCCCAAGGGAAGAAGACTAGGTCCTCAATAAAATTGTCCCCCAAGCATCCAAAACATCAATCACAACTATGTCCATGAGGAGGCTGATATGTGGAAAATAAATCAGAAAAACCTCAACGTCCTCACATAACCCAAAAACCTTGACCTTTTTAGAATCAATATCACATACATTACCGTAAGTTCGGGTTGTTTTCAAACCAATTTGTTCCATGACTTTCAAGGACATGACATTCATTGAGGCCCCAAAATCAAGCATGTAGTTGTTCAAGAGGAGGCCATTCATGCCTAATGAAAGATAGAAAGGAGGATTCTTGTCTCTTTTTTGATTGAGATACATAGTGTTGAAGATGATAGGAGGGTATTTCTTCTTGGTTGGCACATTTGATACTTTCAAGATCTCATTTTTTACAGAAGGGGTCTTGCACATCTCTGTCACTGTAACTGTCATATTTATTTTTCCAAACATGCTTGCAACATCTATATTCAACTGAATCTTGTCTGCAGGAGTTGGCTTAGGAAGAAACTAATGTACTCAAGGTGGAGGTGGTGGGGCCACCTTCTCTGCTGATGGAAAAGGAGTGTTAGGCTACAATGGAGGGGATGAAGATTTATTTCTTCTAGTGTAGGTCAACTATTCCCTCCTCCATAATTCCTTCTTCTCATCATTTGTTAACTGATGCAAGGCCCAGAGTCTCCCCTCTTTCTCTCTCCTCATCTTCTGAATTAATTGATCTTTTCTTGTGTGAATTTGATCCGGATTTTATGAGAAGAATGAAATGAATACAAATTATTAAAATATGCTTAACATAGAATAACAGAGATACAGTAAAAATGTTTTTCTATTCAATAAGGAAATAAGCTGAAACTGTAAAATGTAGTGGAAAACAAGCTTGCTAGAATGGTGGTGGCTTATCTCAGAGAAGAGATGTGACGGCTGCGCTCATTTGCAAGAAGATGATTACAATGAGGCTCTAAAGGAACTTTTACAATAAACATGAATGTCAAAAACCCTAGACATCCAAAAACCTAACCTTAGGATATGAAGTGCCAAAAGTCATGTGGGCCCCGTTTGGGTAAGTTAGTACATCAACTTCTTGGGGTCGTAACTTTTGCATACGATCTTTGTTTTAGGTGCACAATATCCCGTTGGGAAAGGTATCATCAAGGAGATTCATTTTGGGGGCTCAATAAGAGCCTTTGGCTATCATTGAGAAGCTCGATCCCGAAAAACCTTCATTTAGGCCCTCAAAATGGCCCCGGAAGTTAAAAACTGCTAAAAATAGTATATTACCAAAATAGTTAAAAACAACTTAACTCATGATTAACTCCTAGTTTCACTCACTTGACTAGTCAACTTCTTCTAGGAGCTTCTAGAGTAATTTGACTTCTTTGACCTTCTAGATAACTCATGAGGGTTCTCCAACTTTGCACGGCCATAACTCTCTAACCATGAGGAGTCATGTGATGTTCCACATATCATCGAAAATGGCATGACATGTACTATCCATATAGAATAGTTTTACCTATATATTCATTTATATTCATGAATTTATACTTCAAACAAACTCGGGTCCCTTACCCATGCCTTTATGCTACCAAAATTCGCTACCAGACTTTTCCAAGGGTTGACATCAATCACTAAGGGTTGAAATCAATCTACAATATCACTCTCCAAGGGTTGACATCAATGAAAACCAACAATCCAAACCAACTATCCATCAACCTAAGCCAATTTTCTGACACATTGTAGACGTGAACGACTAGGGAATTTGGGACAGAACTGATGTATCTTATATGAGCATAGTGCGCACCTGTTGTAAGGACTGAACATGAATGAATAATATAAGAAGCCACCGATTGTGGACATATCCCAATTTGGGGTGAACCACATTAAATCTCTGAGTTCTAATGTGCTTGTTGTTATGATGTGTTGGCTTAATCTATTTGTTGTTCCCATGTAATAGATAATTAATGGTTAATATGAATATGTATTTATTGAGTTCACGCACATGTTGAATGCTTAAGTAGGATGAATCTATCATGTGTTATTATTATGTTATGATTTCACGCATTGGGTATATTGTATGTGAATGAGTGTTGAGTGAGTAGTTATGGTGAATGCCTCATATTCCCTCATGACTATAGAAACCTGGTTCCTGAAGTCCCCATAGGTACCTCGGGTGAGACTTCACCTGCTTGCGAGGTGATGCTGAAAGGGTTGGTATCTTGGGATTTGTTGGTGAACTAATTTTTAACCCCAAGTCATCCCACTGTGCTCCAAGAACATGTAGCTGGTATTACTACTTCTTTCGATCCAAAGGAGCATTTGTTGAATGTAATTGCACCATGAGCACAACTTATCTCATGTAAAATTTTAGATTCTCAATTGTCAATGAATACATGAATTATATTGATATTTACTTTGATAGTAGTTGAGAACATATGTGATCCCACTAACATGAACATATGGGGATCCTACCATGTCTACTATGGACATTTCATTGAACTTGTGAATGAAGTTCTAAACAAATATGGAGTGATATGTGTAATCAATGTTGGCAACATTGGGTCTTCATTAAGTACTCTAAGTGCTCTTGGTGTGTTGTTTATCCTATCCCTATATGGATGTTACAAAGGTGAATGATAATGAATATGACTTCCATGTCTTCTCCATGTTCTTGTGGTGGTGTTTCACTTTTTCTTAGTTCCATGAAGGATGAGGGTCTTTCATAAATTATCGGAAAATACTGCAACCATTATTGAAATCGATGCCATTATGGTTCCAAGTCAATGGCATGCCATAAAATATTCAAGTGAAATGGAATACAACATGTTTCCAACCATATTGTTTCATGGAGATTGAATTTAAAGTTGTCTATCAAATAACGATGGGTGTAAAGTAAAGATGTTGCAAGGAAATTCATTGATATGATCAAAATAGAAATTTATACTCCATAGATTGTATGACATCACATTGTATAAGTTATGGAGCTAGAAATGAAGAGTAATATTGTATTCATCATTAATTCCCTTACTTTGATGACACTGGTACTTACTACATCTAAAATCCATTTAAATATTTTATGGATAAGGAATTCCATAGGATTTATCCAAAAATAAAATCATGGTATCACGTTGAGAATCGAAAAATTACACTATTTTATTTTCCTTCAAAATAGTAGTGATGTATTAGAAATTTATGTAATCGTCGTTATTGGCTTTTTGCAGCAGAAGCACCCTTTGAAATGAAGAGATCAACCATGAGGAAGGAAGATTTCTTGTGATTTTGATAGCAATGTGGTTTTACGGAATGAAATGATAACGAGATCTTGAGCATAATGCCAAAATTGGTTCTAGTAGAGGTCTAAGTGTTGTGGAAATGGAAACATAATCATAGAGGAGGAATCTTGGTGATATGGAACAATTTTGAGGAAATGGAAATTGTGTGGTTGGAATTCTCTCAATAAGCTTATGTTGTTATGGATTCAGAAAAAAAGGGATTTTTATATGCTTGTGTTGAAATATATTCAAGCATTGGCTGTAATGGTTGATAAAGAAAGAAACATAAGGAAAGAAGATATTGACAAGTGTGCATCAGTTGCTTCTATCGATGGTTTTTAGACAAAAGTGGTAGCACATGTATGGCATATTCTCTTCTTTATTAGACATGAATCGCTCTTTGGGCCACTAGGATATTATCTAGGTCATCAAAAATGAGTATTTTAGAAGTTGGATTTTGAGGAACTATAGTGGTGCAACACTTAAATAAGTAGTCAATATATTATCTCTTCTAGATGTAATTGGTTGCAATGTATCCCTTCAAGGAAAAATGACTTACTCTTGCATGGTTAAATGAGTGTTGAAAAGAGACATGATTGTTCAATATTTTATGGTCGTTGATATTAACCGCAATGTCTCTATTGAGAATGTTAAGGAAGGAGAATATATAAATCATCCTCCAAGAGAGATAAAACAAAGTTACACCACCTATATGATCATGGATCATGACTTTTGGTGGACCAAAAGTTTCTTTTTGTGGGGAGGTATGATCCAGGAGGATATTCACATTCGACAAATTCAAGTTGGTTCTAATTTCTTCTAAGATTGTCCACACAAAGAAGATCTCACAGAGAGCGTTTTGATGTGATTTGAACTTGGTCAAACCAACTTTGTATGTGAAAGATATGGCTCATTGAAGTTTTGGGAAAAAAGGCGAAAAACATAAAATGAAATGCTTAGTACATATTATGGTCTCTTACGTTTTTCATTTTTAATGTAATAGGAAACTAATGAAAGTGTGAGATATATGTAGCATTGTAGCTTCCTAATATAAGGGGAATTTTGAGATCTTCATGGGCATGGTTGATATATTTCCTCAACTGGTCCCTTGAATTGTACCCAAATCCTAATTTAGTGGATCTACAGAGTTATTATCTCCTTAGAATGTTGAGGTGGTTCTCAACAATGAAAAATTGTTAAAGTACACATATGCAATTTTGATCTTAAGGGATAAAAGAGTATTCATAAACTCTTTTGAAGAAGATGTTGGAAATTTAGCTTAGGTTTATGGATAGTTGGTTTTCATTGATGTCAACCCTTGGAGTATGATATTGTAGATTGATGTCAACCCTTGGAGATGTCCATTAGTGAATTCTGGTAGCACAAAGGTATAGGTAAGGGACACGATGTGTTTTGAGGTATAAAGGCATGGATATTAGTGAATATGAAAGTAAGACTATTCTATATGGATAGTACATGTCAAGACATTTCCGATGATATGTGGTACGTCACATAGTTCCTTACATTTGAGGATATATGGCTTTGTGAAGTTGGGGGACCCTCTTGAGTTATCTAGAAGCCCATAGAAGGTCAAAGAAGTCAATTATTCCATAAGCTCCTAGAAGAATTTTACTAGTCAAATTGATTGTAACTAGGATTTAATCATGGGTAAAGTTGATGCAATAAGAAAATAATTAAAAATAAATTAGTTGCAACAAGATGTTGTGAGTTTGCTAATTATGGAAAAGTGTTTGAAAAGAGAAATTATTTCAATAATAAAGTGGTCAATTTGGTTGCCAGAAGAAAGTAGTTAAGGGTAAAGAAGTTATGATTTGACTAATTAAGAAATTTTTAATTACAACAAGAAAGTGGTTAGCCCTAAAAGGTGGAGAAAGGGGTAAAATGGTTACAAGGAAACTTCTAGAGGAAGGCACTTGGAAAGTATAAATAATATAGAAAGGGACTCCTATTAACACCTACATATCTATTGAACTTAGTTGACTATCTATTTTGTGAAAGGTTATTTGCAGGTATACATTGACAAATATGAGAAATCGTAGGTATGAAGTTACTAAGAAAAGTCGAGGGTAAAGTCTCGGAGTTGTAGAAAACTCAAGTAACCCTAATCTCTGAGACATTCGTGAGTTGCAATTCAGAAGGGCGTGGATGTACATGGGCTGAAGTGGAGTAAAGCACATATACTCCCCAGATGTAGAAAGAGAAATATGTGGATCTGTAGAAGGGTTTATGAAAGCTTGAGAATTGATGCTTGTTCCAGGTTTCTAAGGTTGAGGGTGGTCTGTTGGTCTAAGATATGAGGCATCAGGTCAGTTACAATGTGAAAAGTTAAGTCTATATGCTTATGAAGTTATATCTTAGTGATGTTGTGGAGCATGCTTAAGGCATGACTTTGTGAGGTTTGGCATATGCTCTCTTAGAGGTATGGTATCTGTTGTAGTAAATGTTTTGAGGCATATCTATTGAAGAATATTGTTGGTGCATGTCTGAGTGTTATTGGTATATCTTGTGGCACATTATGAGAGGTATTTGTTAGTGATCTTGGTATATGTTTAATACATGCTTGATGCTACATAACAATGAGTCTTTGGCACATGGTTTAAAGTGAGGACTTATGGTATTTGGTTATGGATAGTGTGATGTATTACTTGAGAAATTTTGATGGTTATAATGGTATATGGTTGAGGTACATGTTGGGTACATGTTGTGACATATCATTTATGATGTTGGTATATCTTGATGAGTCATAGTTTATGTGTAGTTGACACATGATTGCTACATGCTTGGTACATTGTTGGAGGCACTTGCCGGTATTATTGTTGGCACTTGGTTTATGGATGATGTAGCATAGTACATTTAGTTGATGTGTGAGTAGTATTGGTTGATGCACATATTGGTGATATTATGCATATGGTTGAGTAGTTTTGGTAAGTAGATCTGATTTGGTTGATGAGATTATAGTGATAGGTTTTGAGTATCAGGTTTACAATGACAGTTTGACAGAAGAAGAGATAGTGGCAATGAAACTAGGTGAGTTTGTGGTAGTCTGTAAGTTTCAGTTAGCATAGACACGAAAATCTGCAATTTGTAGTTAAGAAGGGCGCGGATACCCGCGTGTTGTAGTACAGACAAGTCGCGGATCTGAATGATTGTTTTTAATCAGAATTGGATCAGTGATAGTGACAGAGGTTAGAAGTGAAAGTAACAGAGGTTAGCAATGACTACAACTTTGATTCAGTAACAGTGAAAGGATGTTCACAATTGGCACTTATATTTCAGTGTGGTAGGATGGGGAAAGGAAAGGGGGTTGTATCCTCCTTCCATTTGGTGTCGGAGAATCAAGGAATTGGAGCTTCCTTCATGTTGGATCCTAAGAACTAGGTGGTTGTAGCCACCTTTCGGTTATAGCTGGAGAACCCAGGGGGTTGTGGACTCCTTCTGGTTGGAGCCAAAAAATTTAGGGAGTTGTAGTTTCCTTCAAGTTGGAGCCTAAGAAACTAAGGGGTTGGAGCCTCCTTCTAGTTGGAGCTGCAGAATTATAAGTTGGTGCTTCCTTGAATGTAATTATTTGAAATATAAGAAAATCATTCGATGGTTTTCTCCTGGATTGGATTTCGATGTAAATATTAGTGTATTGTGTATTGTGTATTTTGTATTGTGTGTTGTGTGGATGTGTTTATTATTGTTTATTATGCACTAATAGATGCAATGTTTATGATACGATAATATATTGATGATGAACTGATGAACATGGTTGGATAAGTTAAAGGAATATAAATTGTGGTTAAAAGTGGTATAAATTGGTCATTATTGATTCACCCCCCCTCTCAGTAATCCAAAAATTGGTATCAGAGATGGTTCCTTCAGGAAACATTTCAACCACTGGAAGGAGATCATAGAATACACTAAGAATGGAGTACCAACATTTGATGGTTAGAGTGCTCTAGAGTATGAGATATGGTGTAGAAGGATGAAAGTACTTTTAAAGGCACATGGATATAATATTTGGAAATCAGTTGTCACCGGATATAATGCTACCAAGAAATCAAAGAATGCAACCAAGAAGGAATTGAATAAGATTAACAAAATAGCAATGGATTTCATCTGGGAAGGATTACCCGATCCGGTAGGAGAAAAGGTTGCAAAGTGTTCATCAGCTAAATAAATTTGGGATAATCTACATGATATCTATTTTTCTCCCATCACAGAGTTAGATTTTTCTAAAGAAGATACAAGTACAAAATAGGAAGAAAGATGATCATCATGTCAGACAAATTCAGAAGAAGAAGAGTGTGAAGTGACAGAAGCCAACATAGGTGAGTTNCATGATATCTATTTTTCTCCCATCACAGAGTTAGATTTTTCTAAAGAAGATACAAGTACAAAATAGGAAGAAAGATGATCATCATGTCAGACAAATTCAGAAGAAGAAGAGTGTGAAGTGACAGAAGCCAACATAGGTGAGTTATTTTGCTTTAATTGTGAAGAGTATGGAGATATTGAAATTGAATTCCCTTAATTGAATATTGAATACAAAATAAATAAGATGGAAGAATCAAAGAACTCCAACACCAAAGAAGAAAAGCATACAATCACGATGTTAAAAGGTCAACGAGAAGAAGCCATAAGGACTGAATAAAATCTCGAGGATTAGAAGAAATATTTGGAATCCAAAATAACAACACATAAGGAAGAAGCAGAAAAGAGAGCGAAGATATTGATAGGTCATCTCAAGGAAATAACTAAATATTTAAATCAACTTGAAGTAGAGTTCATTTAACAAGAAAGAAAACTTGAATATGAAATAATCACATTGAAGATCCAACTTGAAGAAGCAAAGAAAATAGAATAAGTCATGAGGAACCAGATGATGAAGAAAGAAGAAGAGGTGGAGAAGCTTGAAGAAGAAGTTGTCATGTTGAGAGTAAAAGTTTTCAAGCTCAACACAAATTTTGAAGAGAAAGAAACATCCACATCATTAGTTGAAGAGAATTCCTCCAGGTTGCTAGAAATAAATAATGAAGAGAATCCAAATGCTTATGTGGAAGTCATTAAAGGTTCGATGAAGAAGGAAGAATGCAAGCCCTTAAAGAAGAACACTCCATAAGTACAAAAGACTAGGGAAGAAGACTACAGAAGAAGATCCTCCATGATCAAGCCACAAAGAAGCCTCAATAATGATCATGATCGGCCAAGGATGGAATTCAGAAGGACTACACCACAAAGAAGATCATTCACTTCTAGGTATGTAAGTATATTTTATGGTCATTTTTTTATTGTACTAACTTTGGACATAAGGTTGCAGATTGCAGGTCTTATGAAAGAAATTTTCAAGCAAGAAATACTTATGTGGCCCCACGTAATATTGAATGCTCAAATGACACAATTATGGTCATATAGCTCGTAATTTTAGAAGCATGATAGTACCATCCATAAATAAAGAAAAAAATATCAAATACAAGCAGGGATGATTTTAAGGATGAAAAATTATTTTAAAATGTAGAAACCTTGGCGAATCTTACTAATCCTTCATATGCCAACTATAAATGATTAGCAATATTTTTATAAAAATATTCAAATTTCTAAGGATTTTATATATTTTTTATAAAATTTTGGCGATTTTTAAGGTAAAATAATTTTACCCTATAGAATTTGGGCGAATAATTTTTAAAATAACAAATCTCATTTTTGGAAAAACCATGGAAAATTAGCCCATGAGCGAAATTTAGCCCCTAAAATCACCCCTGAATACAAGAAAGTATGGAAAAGAAAACAAGAAGAATAGATGAATAAAGACCAGGTCCCAGAAATCACAGGATTAGCAATAGTACAGGATGAAGACAAATCTACAGGGAAAAAGGAAATTGTCAGATACAGGAAAGTTTAGAGAAGAAATGAAAAAAACAGAAGAACAAGTGAATAAAGAACATGTCCCAGAGATCACAAGATTTGCAGTAGTGCGAGAAATAAAAGAAGAGCAAATGAGTAAGGAAAAAGAACAAGAGATTGTACTTTTAGGGATTGTAGTATGATATCAATCCATAGTCAGAAAGAAAGAATTCATATTTCAGAAAGATGATGAGTTTATAGATGAAGAAGAATACTAATCCGCATCATAGCGGGTATTTTTCTGAACCATCTAGCTTGGAGACTCCTAGAAAATATGTATGTTGAACAGGGGGAGTCCATGCAGTAGACAGTACAGATCAAGAATTTATCTCTCGAGTAGTTTGAAGTATTTAAAAATGATGTTGCATATGGTTGATAGAGATAGTTTCGGAATGGTTTGATAGAATAAGTACATAGTAATAGATTGATCGATTGATTGTTCCCACACAAGTGTTATTTGGTAGTAACACAGGCATAAGTTTATGGTTGTATTGAGCCATGCATATTGCTAGCACAGGTTGTTCCTGGAATTCATAGTTTGTTATATAGATAGAGAAGATCAATGTGTTATCACTCTATAAATTCCCAGAGGTTGTTATGAGGTAAGAAGAAACTTATCAGAGGTAACCTTAACCAACCACTTCGAAACTGGAAGCTAGCCCTACCAGTTTCAGAGAGGGATCTCTTTGTGAGTTCTAGATTTGTTTGAGTTTTCAAAGATTTTAGGCTAGTTAGAAAGAATATAACCGATCTTTTTGTATTGTTTTTTAATGAAGTGGTTGAATATCAATTACGCTTCCATTGGGCTATGGGGTTTGTTTTTTAAAATATGGAAGTTAAAGACAATGTTACAAGATTCATTTCACAGGGCGAGATAGTGCTAATGCTGGATTCTTTAGAAATAAAAATGGTGTGTTGTTGAAAAGGTGATATATCAGTTAAAACAAAAAAGAATTTAAGAATTTATTTGTTATAACATCAAAGGAAAAGCATTTAAATATGTAAAAGATTAAGAACAGAGTACATAATGGTAAATTCTGCAACTTTAATTTATTTTAAAGATTATATTTTAGAAAGACAATATGATAACTGAGAAAGAAAAAACTTGTACGCAGACAGAGGGAACTTCACCAACAATTGACACGCAGGAATCATGTGAAACTTCTCTTTGTATTACTGGAATAATTTTTTGATAAAAATTACAGCAACTAGATCTTGCTTGTGCATAAAGATCAACAACCCAATACTTCTAAGTGGGAAATATTTATAATAAAAGTTACAAAGACCCTGTCATTAATGATCAAGACGTGGAATATTCTATATTTAACTAACTAACTCAACAAGATAAAAAACTTCAGGGACTGTTAATGATGTGTCGAATTCTTCAAGTTGATTTTGGGGAAGGCCGTTGGTGAGTCATTTGCATGACTTTGTCTGATCTGATTGCTGACTAGACTTGGATACCTCATCTCCTACTCAATCAGATTGCATAGCTCTTCCCATCGTAGCTGACTAGGAATAATGACTTTGAGTAATCTTCGGTATATTTCATCCATATCTGTGTACTTGGGAAAAGTTGGCCTGATGATGAAAATATATCGGATCTCATGCTGTATGTTGATGTATGACTGCAAAGTTTCTAAGAATGCCTTGCCTGTTATGCTGCCCTATATTCCTGAAAATTTTGAACTATCTTTGGCCACCGTGGCCATCTTCTGTTTATAATTAGGAAGGGTCATTAACTTATCATTTAGGACCATTAAGTCCGGGATACCTTTCTTCTGCAGAGCTTCGATCTTACTGAAAAATCTTTGAACTTCTGCGTCCATAGTCTGGACTTTCTCTTCCAACTGCAGCATCAGTCCTCTCTTCGTCAGAACCCTCTTGACTTCGAGGATGGTTTCCATCTTGTCTTCAATCTTCAAATCCTCTATTTCTTCCTTGGTTTTCGAATTTAGGAATCTAATGATCTCAGTGGCTTCTGTGGGCATTTCTCCCAGCTCTCCTTTGGAACCTATGGCGTGTTTGTTTGTGAGATAATAGGAGAAGGAGATTTCTCTTCTGTCTCTTCCAGAGTGTTCTCCTCCCACTCCGTTTGATTTGTGAACTTCTCTATTTCGGGCTTGGGTGAATGAACATAGGGAATGTTTTTAGTCTTACCCATCATCTATGAAATGATCCCGCATGGGTCATATTTCCATAGGAAATTAGTGTCGAACATCATTTCCTTCAGAAACCTATCTATCTCTTCCCCGACGCCTTGGCTATTGCAGATAAAAGACCCTATCTGTCCTTTAATTTTGAGTTGTTGTTTCTTCTTCAGAGACACAAAGTGTATGTCGTCTGAATTTATCATCTATCTTATGTACTCTAGGGAAAATATCCTCATGGGTAAATACTTGGGCAACATGTATGGAGCTAACTCGCATCCATATATCCTGATCTTAGTGTGATTTTGGTAAAGATACCAATCTCCAGTTTTTGCAAGGTCTGAGAGGTGTAAAATCCTCTGAATTTCCTCATTTATTCTTGGTTCTAGTCTTCCACTAAGCATGCTCACCACTGGGTGGTAAAAATGCTCGATGAACTGTTTGAAACTGAACTCTGAGTAATTCCGTCTGAGCAGCGAAGTCAAATATGTTACCACTTGTGGCTTCCCATCCTTGTCCATTTTCTGCATCGAGAAAGAGAACCTATCCGCCTAAAAGAAGATGAACATGTAAGCCAATATGGAGGAGTACCGGAACATGCCCTCTGTGGCGAATTTTGAGAATTGCTTGTGAATGTTCTCCGCTAGGAAAGTGTTGTAGTCAAACTAAGTGGTGGGATTTTCCTCGGTAGACAAAATGGTTAGAAAAACCAATATAGGTTCATCCACCCATTCGTCTAAAAAATAACCAAGTAGACAATAGAGTGATGAAATAACTTGGTTTCCCTTTTTTGAGAACAGGGAGGAAGGATACGGGGGATTTGACTTGGGGAACTGAGCATCATGTGGGAGGAACAATTCAAATATATGGGCTCTTTGAGGAAAAGATAGTTTCTGGTATAAATTTGTTATGGTTTCAAGATTGAAATGGGAGGTAGATTTAGTTGTGGGTATCTGCATCATCTGATCAATGGCTTATGGTGTGATGAAGAACATAGTTTCTCTCGATGACGAGACTATGGCTCTCTGGTCAGGGAGGTAATGAGCCTGACATTTGAGGGAAAATTAATGGAAATGGTGGACCTGGGGGAAAAGATATAGAGGAAGATTGGACTCCCAGAGCCCGATTTCATCGCTCTGATATAAGAAAGTGCCTTTGAGCCATGACTGTAAATCCATGAAGTCAACTTTGCACCTTGTATCTGATATTAGATGATCGTTTTCGGCCAATGGGATCTTGTCGAGGTCGACAGGATGTGGGAGGAAGGGATTTTCCCTGGCTTCTGCTTTCTTGGATTTTGGTGCCATCGCTGTGAAGAATACCTGCAATTCAAACAAAACGTTAGTGGTAATGGCTGTGGTTGGGCGCCTGATTGAATCAAAGAGGAGACAAGGAAACTTTCTGGTGTGAGGATAATATGAGCAATGGGCGAAAGAAGAAGCAGGGCTAGTTTTGTGTGAACGGATACCCATTGGGCACGGGGGATAGATCAACGGGTTTAACGGATAAGTTAACCTGTAATAAATAGCTAATGGGTCATTTGGGGATTGAGATGGTAGGTAAACAATAGGTGACGAGTACGATCGGGTGACGTGGAGGGTGTTGATTGGAGACCAGTGATGGTGAGGGGACTTGTGACGGACGAAACAAAGGGGATGGACTAACAGAGTTATGAGATAGGACTTGTAGGGGAGAAAGTGGAAAGTGATGTCATGATACAGTGGTGGTATGCCATAAAAGTACAATAGATTCCTACCACGTTAGAGTAGGGGACCCACTAGAAAACCATTTCATTCCGGACCCCCCCCATCATTAACAAGAAAACGGTCGGGGGGGGGTCCGAAAAGCATTTTCAGTCATCCATTTGCGTGCCTACTACTGGACTGTAGAAATGAGCGCTTCCTTTAACGAACTTTCCAG
>ML797336.1:231319-257582 GCA_009831015.1 Picea engelmannii | reverse complement strand
CGTTCATATGTGCACTCTTGTTACTCATCATTTCGTACCCCCCCCCCCCCATCGTTAAAAAAAGAATGGTCGGGGGGGTCCAGAATTATATCTCAACCATAGATCTAAGCGTCGGTGTCTCATCCGTTCATGTGTGCACTCTCTTTAATCTGCCAACATGAAATCATATCTATAGTGGATACTTAGGCTTGCACCATTTTGTGGGTTTGCTCATCTTTCCCTAGTTTTGTCACCATGGGGGTCAGGCAACATACTTTCAAACTTCAAAGATATGAATCAACATCGATCATCATGCATGTTTGATTGAAATCAATCCAACTAATCTATGCTCTAACCTAAGTGCTAACCTACTTCCCTATGACATTTAGCCCAGCTTAAACTTTTGGACTAAGAAATTACTCTACCTTAGGGTTATTTGACCAAGACTAGGCAGTTTGGTCAAATTTATTCACTAGCTAGCTTATCTACTTGGCTAAGATTAAACAGTTTAGAAGAGCTTATTCATTAATCCTATCAACATCAATTTAAAAGGAATTGACCGTGCTTAGACTGTATGGACCAAACCATTGTTATTGCATGGGGCTTCATTTAATTTCTTTTATGCCCTCTTTTATTCTTTTCTCATTTTCTTTTTTCTTTTTCTTTTCTTTTCTTTCTTTTTCTTTTTCTTTTTTCTTTTTCTGAATGCAGTAGTCTCTGCAAGTCAAAAACACTGAAGGGACAAAAATACAATCAACAGTTGATCCTATAAATTATAGGGTTATAACACAGTGGACACATTTAATGATCATTTGCAACCGACAAGAATTCATAACAATATAGAGATAGATGGGTTAGCATTGTGTACATTTTAGTAGCAGATTTGGATAGATATAGGACAATGGATGAGAGCATGGATTCATAGAATGGGTTCACATATTTTTTCAGAGAGTGGTTCAGAGATAAAAGAATATTATCATAATGGATAATAATGATATAGTAATATTTGAATATTTATTCTTGAATTCTTTGTATATGTCAGTTGATTACACAAAGAATAAGTAATGGACAAAAACTCCAAAAGAAATTAGGTACATGAAGCCCTACAAATTGTTCTACATGAAAACTTGCAGAGAAGTTAAAGGGAGAGAAAAAAAAGAAGGAATACATGTAGAAAGATCATTCAGAGAAGTTGCTAGACAGAGAGATAAGAACAAAAGTATGATTCCAGGAGGAGAGATGATATAGATGATCATATAAGGAGAATTGGAATCCATGCCATCATCATTGCATCAGAGTGATACCCTTTCTCAAAGGGGGAGAGATTAATCAGATGCGGGGAGAGAGAGTAATCAGAGGATTACAAACATAGATAAATATCAAAGGCATTTAGACATGGGGAGCAACTCCAAGGAGAGTTCATTTAGGGGGAGTAGTCCCAAAGATAGATACCCTCTTCCACTCATGTTAAAGGGGGAGAGATAGAAACATTGATGAGGAGCGATGATGAAAGGGATCATGAGCATGAGTATTGCCATGACTAAGTGTTTCCATCAATGTTGGTGTTGCCATCAATGCCAAAGGGGGATAGTGTTGGATAGTTGGCTTAGGTTGATGGACGATTGACTTAGGTTGATGGACGGTTGGCTTAGGTTGATGGACAGTTGGTTGTAATTGATGTCAACCCTTGGAGTATGATATTATAGATTGATATCAACCCTTAGAGATTGATGTCAACCCTTGGAGAAGTCCAGTAGCGAATATAGATAGCACAAAGGTATGGGTAAGGGACCCGAGATTGTTTGAGGTATAAAGGCATGAGGATCAGTGAATATGTAGGTAATACTATTGTAACACATGTCCTTACATTTCTGGCGATATGTGATACATCACGTAGTTCCTCATGGTTGAGGAGATATGGCTTTGTAAAGTTGGAGGACCCTCTTGAGTTATCTAGAATCCCCTAGAAGGTCAATGAAGTCAATTATTATAGAAGCTCCTAGAAGAAGTTTTCTAGTCAAATTGATTGTAACTAGGAGTTAATCATGGGTGAATTTGTTTCAATAAGAAAATAATTAAAAATAATTTAGTTGCAACAAGAAGTTGTGAGTTTGATAATTATGGAAAAGTGGTTGCAAAGAGGAATTATTTAAATAATAAAGTGGTCAAAGTGGTTGCAAAGATAAATTATTTAAATAATAAATTGGTCAAAGTGGTTTCAACAAGAAAGTAGTTAAGGGTAAAGAAGTTGTGATTTGAATAATTAAGAAATTATTAGTTGCAACAAGAAAGTGGTTAACCCTAAAAGGTGGAGAAAGGGGTAAAACAATTACAAGGAAACTTATATAGGAAGGAACTTGGAAAGTATAAATAAGAGAGAAAGGGACTCCTATTAGCACATGCCTATCTATTGAAATTAGTTGAATATCTATTTTGTGAAAGGTTATTTACAGGTATACATTGAAAAATATGAGAAAGTGTAGGCCTAAAGTTACGAAGGAAAGTCGACAGTAAAGTCTTGGAGTTGCAGCGAACTCAAGTAACCCTAATCTCTAAGACATTTGTGATTTACAGGTCAGAAGGGCACGGATTTACATGAGATGAAATGGAGTAAAGTGTGGATACCCGTAGGATGTAGAAAGAGAATATTGTGGATCTGTAGAAGGGTTTGTGCAAGCTTGAGAATTGATGCTTGTTTTGGGATGCTAAGACCAAGGGTGTTATGTTGGTCAGAGATCTAAGGCATCAGGTCAGTACAATGTGCAAAGGTGAGTCTATATGCTTATGAGGTTATATCTTAGTGATGTTGTGGAACATGCTTGAGGCATGACTTTGTGAGGTTTGGCATATGCTCTCTTGGAGGTATGGTATCTGTTGTAGTAAATGTTTTGAGTCATATCTATTGAAGAACATTGTTGGTGCATGTCTTAGTGTTATTAGTATATCTTGTGGCACATTGTGAGAGGTCTTTGTTAGTGATCTCGTTATATGGTTAAAACATGCTTGATGTTACATAACAATGAGGTTTTGGCATATGGTTTAAAGTCAGGACTTATGGTATTTGATTATGGAAAATGTGATGTATTACTAGAGAACTTTTAATGGTTATATTGGTATATGGTTGAGGTACATGTTGGGTACATGTTGGGACATATAGTTGATGATGTTGATATATCTTGATGAGTCATAGTTGATGTGTAGTTCATACATGATTGGTACATTCTTTGTACATTATTGGAGGCACTTGCTAGTAGTATTGTTGGCACTTGGTTTATCGATGATGTGGCATAGTACATCTATTTGATGTGTGAGTAGTATTGGTTGATGCACATCTTGGTGATATTATGCATATGGCTGAGTGGTTTGTGTAAGTAGATATGATTTGGTTGATGAGATTACAGTGACAGGTTTTGAGTATCAGGTTTACCGTGACAGTTTGACAAAAGTAGAGATAGTGACAGTGAAACTGGGTGAGTTTGTGGTGTTCTGTAAGTTGTAGTGAGGATAGATGCAGACATATTTGATTTATAGTTAAGAAGGGTGTGGATACCTGCATGTTGCAGTACAGAGAGGTCGCGGATCTGAACGAAAGTTTTGAACAAGAATTGGATCAATGATAGTGACATAGGTTGGTAGTGACAGTAATAGAGGTTAGCAGTGACAATGAATTTGATTTAGTAACAACAACAAGTTGTTCATATTTGGCACTTATATTTCAGGGTGGAAGGAAGGGGAAAGGAAAGGCGGTTTTAGCCTCCTTTCAGTTGGTGCTAGATAATTAGGGAGTTGGAGCTTCCTTCAGGTTGGATCCTGTGAGATAGGTGGTTGTATCCACCTTCTATTTGTAGCCAGATAACCTAAGGGGTTGTATCCTCCTTCTAGTTGGATATAAAGAATTTAGGGAGTTGTAGATTCCTTCAACTTGGAGCCTGAGAAACTAGGGGGTTGGAGCCTCCTTCCAGTTGGATCTAGAGAATTGGAAGTTGGTGCTTCCTTGAATTTAATTCTTTGACATATAAGAAAATAATTTTGTCCTTTTCTCCCGCATTTGGTTTCCACGTAAATATTGGTGTATTGTGTATTGTGTATTGTGTGGATGTGTTTAGTATTGTTTATTATGCACTAATGGATATTAATGTTTATGATACAATAATATATTGACGATGAACTGATGAACATGGTTGAATAAGTTAAAGGAATATAAATTGTGGTTAAGAGTGGTATAAATTGTTCATTATTGATTCACCCCCCTCTCAGTAATCCAACAGAAGAATAAGCAATTAGGATTTTTTTGAATTATTATCCCTTTTTGTAAGAAGAATATTAAGCCCCTTAATGGGAGATTTTTGTAAGCCCCTTATTGGGATATTAATCCCTTTGTAAAGGAGAGAACCAACCCCTTATTGGGAGAATATTTCAACCATTTGTAGAGTAAACCATCCCCTTATTGGGAGAAGAATTCAACATTTTTTGTAAAAGGAGAATCCCTCTATGAAGGATAATAAATGAAGTATTTCATTGATCAAGCGAACTTAGAAGTGTAGCCAAAATTTGGAGAAATTTGTTGCCAATTTGTTTTGCATATTTTCTCATGTTTATCATTTGTTTATTGTTTAATTTTAGTGTTAAATGATGAATTTTAATTATCATGTCAATTTCCAAGTTAATGATGGATAATTGAGAGATATGTAAATCATTCAAAAAATGAAAAAAAATGATTAGTTTTACATTTCCCACTGTCGGATCATAGATCCATCTCAAAATGTATCTAGAGAGAGGTTAGCAAGGATAAGAGAACAAGTTGTATAGAGTATCCTCATAAATATTTCACATTGCACTATTAGAAATCTCACTACCCATAGCTCCATGTTTGGATTTCAACCTATAATGTAAAGTTGTGACAAAGTGTCACTTATTGGTTTTAGCATTAGTGGAGGTTTGGTCACATGTTCAACTCCCTTCTATAACAAGTCTTCTACTAGTATGAATAGAGTAATTCTTGTGCCCACTATTTAGTAGGCATAAGAATCCCATTAATAACTAAACTAGATAATTAATTTAAAAATACATGGGATATATAGTTATTATTCTAATACTCCTACAATAGTAGGTATATTTTCCACTAAAACAACCTTCCCTTCAATGGTGCCACAATCCACAAGGGGAGGGGGAGGTAAAATTATTTCAATGGGAATGGAAATAACCAATGTGTCATCTTCCCCCAAAAAATACCTCCTCAGTAGTAGAAATACGGTGGAGTGGGAAGTGGAAGAGAGCTCAATGTTGTTGTTTCCTATATTAGGGTATAATAGCAACAACCCAATGTTGTGTCATTTTCAAGGGTGAATTTCCAACATATGTAGCCAAACATGGTGCCATCATCCATTATCATGAGCAGTGCCTAAATTTTAGGATGTTGTAATGATGGGTACATTACCATTATGAAAATTATGGCCTAATAATTTATTGGTGGTGAATATTGGCACCACATCAGTTGGGAAAAAGGTTGACAATGATGCCTAATCTAACAAAAAATTCCTCAAAATATTTAGTGACATCTTCACTTTTCACTTATCTCTCTAAGTAGAATAATTCTATATAAGAATCAAGTGTTATGAAATAATGATGCATTGAATGGCATTCTTTTGCAATGCCTCTATGCACAACATGTGATAAACATGTCACCATATTCTATGGCTTTGTAAATACTTGGAAGATGGTTTTGATTGACATAGGGATAAGTCGGTCATGGTCACCTTCCTTCATGTATCATCCATGCATGATTAATGGAATTTACAAGTCATCTAGTAACCTATACCAAGTCTTCACACTCCTTCTATTTCGATACAACTTTGAATAAGATATAATATTTTTGGGAAGACATAACTCTCCAAAATGAGGTAAGTGTCCCAAACAAATATTGGGAATATTCAAGTTGTAAAAAAAATACTTAATATGATCATTGGGAAGTGTCAACTTCCCAAAAAATTAGTTTCACATAAATAAAAAAGATTACATTGAATCTATTATACAAAATAATCATTGTTCACATTAAATTTTAAGAGAAAGAGAAAAAATGATATGAACACAAGAATAAAGTAGAAGGCTCAAATAAATAGATATAAGTTCATTCATTACATATTTTTATTGACAATGGAATTCAGTTTATTGGGGGAGGGGGTCGAAAATATTGAATTTATACATACTCATTTTTCTTCAATTTTGACCTAAAATATGAGGCAAAACAAAAAAGTGATGAGGTGATCCCCCTCCTAGATGAAATTTTTAAACTTTAAAAAATGCATAAGATGCTATCACACAAAGAAGAAAAAATATATATCTAACCACAATGCTACAAACATGAAGTTGTTTCATCCTTGATATGCTCATTTTACTCAACAAGAGAATCATCAAGAAAGCCTATTTTAAATTGATTTGACTATAGTGGTAGGATATTATCTAGTAAAACCTAGGGGACTATAATGGGAGAGGAATAAAAATGGAAGAGGGGATGAGGGATAAGAGAAATAGGAAAATGAATAGGGGGAGGAGGGATAGGGAGAAGAGAAAGAAGAGGATGGGGGAAGAAAAGTGCAGGGGTGGGGGGGGAGAGGAAGAGGGAGAGGAGGGGAAAGGGGGAAGAGGAAAAGGGAGAGGGAGTGGAAGGAGAGTAAGAGGTAAATTGACAAGAAAATGGAGAGAAAGAGAGGAAGATAAGAAGATGAAGTATATGAGGAGAAAAGGAGAGGGAGAGGAAGAGAGTAAGAAGAAGGAGAAGAGAGAGAGGAAGAGGAAGATATATTTACTAAACCTAATTGGTTTTTTTTTGGTTTTGTAAATACCAAATCAAAAAACCAAATCACATCTTTTCTCTATAACCTAAATCTCATCTTCAAAACATAAATCCCATTTTATTATAAATCTATAAGTTAAAAAACGTGGGGGTGGGGGTGGGTGTGGGGGGATCATAAAAGTACTTACCTTTGATCCTATGATACCCCACAAATATTACTTTCCTACTCCTGCTAAGTGTCCCCACAAATCCTTCTCAACTCCAAGAATCTCTTCCCCACAACCTCATGTGAAAATGAAATGTGGGGGTCCTTTTTTTTAACTTTATATTAGAAATGCATAGAAAGGGTGAAACAAATCTTATTTTTTGTCATTTATTTTTTATTTCTTTGATCCATGTGTATATATTGCATCATTTTTGTATCAAATATTATAATTCAAGGATGAAGCATGTGTCATATTTCATCGAAATTGTGTCATTGTTTGCAACATGAAATCAACTTAAATGTGATGCAAAATCATGTCACAAAATCTTGACATGCACTAAGAAAAAAAATGTGTACAAGGATTTAAGGACTATAACGACGCAAATCAATGATTCCAAAACCCCATATAATACTAGTGAAGGCATGAGCACTCCATGAGATGTGTATGGAACTCCTCCTCCACAAGCCTCCAAAGTATCCACTGTTCCTCCAAAGTAATGTGTTACCCAAGGTCCACCATACCTACATAACCACTTCCTCAACCCAATTGTCCTTAATTCAAGTACAAGCCTCCATACAAGTGATCCAAGTTTTCACGTTCCATATAAGGCTCAATTCCATCCACTGAAGTTCCCAACACTTCTCTTCTAAAGCAAGGTGTCCTCCAAGAAATCAAGTCTATATCCACATGACCATCATGAATAAGTTAGATAAGTTTTCAAGGTCTTCAATTCTCCAAGGAATGACTACCACGTAATAATTAAGTAAGGTTTCGCATCCCATATTAATCCATATCTACATGTGTAATTCCATCATGTACCAACCTAGGATAATCCTTAAACCATGCACCCCACTTCGGATGACGCACCCCCCCAAACATGGTGAGAACACTTTTGTAGTAACCTTGAAATCTAAAAATCCTTCTTTATAAGGAAATCATTTTCACAAACACATATCTTGTCCCTTTGAAACTCATATAAACCTATCATGTGCAAATATTTACTTTCTATACTCATGAAATAAACCCAAACATCATCCTTCATCAAGGAATTGCACCTCACCTCCTCAAGACAATTAGAATGTTCACAAATGGAAGAAGTCAATGCAATATGGTTAGTATATCTCCTTTGAGGTATATTGACCCTTGCTAAATATATAGGTGTTTCTACATGTTATGTGACTCATGTAATGTTTGGTTCAACCATATTTGCTTCTTGAAGGCTAGAGTAGTCAATGAGAGAATATCCATCCCTAGTCTCACCTCATCCACCCCTAAATTTGAATTATCTCTAACCTATGAATTGGCATCTAGAACAACAACCTTCTTACTCTCTTCAAACACTAAAGGAGAAACCTATGAACTATAATATCTCACATCTTCACCAAAATTCACATCTCTACTCACCACAATTTTCCATTACACTAGAATATCGATCCTATGATTTGTACACAATATTCATCACAAATATGCCCATGGAATAATAATTCAAATATTCACAAGATATTAATTTGATGAGAAAAGATTATTTCTATTAAGATGCAATCAACATAAGTGAATGAGTTACAAAATTCTGTGTCGGCACAGTTCAGAACTGAGAAACTAAGTTCCTTACAGCTGGGTCTCCACCACTTCAGTCCTCCACCAAAGGCAAGCTCATATAAGAGAGACAATGAGGTTCTCAATAAATAAGGGAAGAGCTTGGGGGATGAACAATGTGTTTAGTCTTAAAGCACAAAGGGATGCAGACTCAATCATGGATAATTTTAGGGGCTAAATTTCGTTCATGGGCTAATTTTCCAAGGTTTTTCCAAAAAAAGGATTCACTATTTTAAAAATCATTTGCCCAAATTCCAAACGATAAAATTATTTTACCTTAAAAATCGCCAAAATTTTATACAAACTATATAAAATCCTTAGAAATTTGAATACTTTTAGAAAAATATCGCCAAACATTTTATACTTTGCATATGAAGGATTAATAAGATTCCCCAAGGTTTCTACATTTTAAAATAAATTTCCATCCTTAAAACCATCCCTGGACTCAATGTGAAGTGAATAATTTCTCTAGAGTAACTTTTCTCCCAAAGTTGAATTCTTCTCCTCCTTTTCCATAGCTTGGATTTGGCCCATTTGTAGCCTTCAAGTGGAATTGAAGGGTCGATTTAGAATGTTTCTAGTATATGGAAGGCCAAGGATCATAGATATCGTGACGTGACATGGAAACCCAACACTATTTTTAAATTTTGGGCACAAATCCCAATGTACACGGGCTCTAGTGATGAAACCTGCATATACGCATGCTGTAATATAGGCAGGGTGCGTATATGTGGAAAAATCATGTTTTTAGCTCTGGAATTTGCAAAAAGGGACTTCAAGCCTGCATAGGGAAATGGAAAAAGGCCCTATGTGCAAGTTTTCCTAGGGTGAGGCAAATCTTGCTATAACAGATGCCCCCTAATGTGTGAGGTAAGAGGAGTATCTGCGATGGCCAAAATACATTATAAGACCCAGAAGTGGAGTAATGGGGACCCAGCTAGAAGAATTAGTTTCTCATTACAATCTGCATTGACTTTTCACACATGGCTGTCAATTTGAATTACACTGTAGATCCATGTGAAAATATACCAAACAACTGTCTATGGCCATGAAAAGGAAATAAAAAGGTGGCTATATGCCAAATGTTTTCATAGTCAAGAACACGGCCCAGTAAAACTAGTCTCAAAATCAATCTGAAGATATTTGTATACAATGGAGTACAATCTTATCTCCCATGATCATCTAAGTCACATAGGTACTAGTCCAATGAAAGGTAGAAACAACTCAGGAAAGTTGAAACTATAAACTGATGTCTTCAATTTTTCTACACAATCCGCCAAAGGTGCAAGTCTACATCATGTGAAGAAAGAATTTTAGGTCGAACACAATGAGACATCATTTGATTGCTGGTCATTGAGGTATATCATTAACAAATGTGAGACAACCTACCGATGATGAAACTAGGTATCAAGGCACTGAGTACATTCTTACAAGTGTGAATAAAGGAGTCAATGTCAAACACTTAAAGAATCCATCGATCAGTAGACATTGATGTATTCCCAGCTGTTGATGGTGAGAGAACCTACCAATAATGACTGCAAGCCTCTAGGTACTCATAGAACTCTAGGTCTCATCTCCAAAATAGATGAGTTGAAGTCGATGGAAAGAGACCTGCTGAAAGGAAAGAATTAAGGCATCTCTCATCATTCAGCACAAGGTACAAAGAAGGAGCCTAATGATTTGGAGGAAATCAGACGAAGAACATGTTCACTGACCAATGAACTTGTGCGTCTTTCACGAGTGCCAAGTGAAAGTGGTACACAAAAAAGACCCTCTAAATAACAACCAATAAGGAAAAATGTTGAAAAAGGCGAGGAAACCACCAATAAGGCTAATGGAATCCAAGACACTGCACAAATCCCAACGTGTGAATAGATGTCTTGCCATCGAACACAAGGGAAACCACCCAGTCAATGAACAAAAATGAAATGTCGATTGTTGGGTTCAAGGTTACCTACCAATGAGGAAAGTAGGACCAGGGTGTGCAATAGGACTACAACTTCATGTGATTTTGAGACAAACTGAGGGTATGGGCGACATGAAAAGTCAAGAGTTTTGAGGAATGGCCGACACAGGTTGATAGACATCCTTTCAAAAAGAGCATGAGACATATGGAATAATCTAGAAGCATAGACTCAATGATGAAACTTTGATATGTAGGAGGCATCAATCAAACTCTCCATAGGGAATGAAAGAGTAACTAGTCGAAGGAGTAAACTCTCTGTAACGAGCTCAGCTTCCTAAGGTCATGCTAAACCCAAAATTATGATGACAAGTGGACTAGAAAATTTTATGCTCTGTTCAAAGGTGACATGATTGTTTCCAATATAAGATAATACTCCCTTCCCAACCATCTTTTTTTGTTTTTACATGGTCAAATGAATTCTATCATACAGAGGAGGAAACGAGTGTCACAAGTAAGAAAAACTAGTTCCAATAGTAGAACATACCTATGCTCAATGCAAGGAGGTGCATGCGGGAGATGGACACTCAGGGGAATGTTCCCTTCTAGGTATAGGGTGTCAAGTTGTGAAGGATATAAACAAGGCTCTTCTTGGTTGAGGATGCAAAATTGTTGAGGTAAACAGTTTATAACACAAAGCGAGAACTAGAAATAGGCTCAATACTAAAAGAAAGGGCATCAGATGCAATCATAGCTTAACGCCAAAAAATGTCCTTTTTTGTAATCTTAGTCTACTTGGTTTGTAAAATGGATAAAATTGCACCAAATAGACATCCTTTCTAATACAATTTACGAGTGTGAAAGAGACAAGTTCACTCGACAATCTTTTCTCTTTTTGAAAACGAGTCGGAAAAGAGATTAAATCAAAATTGCTTGGAAGCCCTCTAGGTATAGGTCAGCATGTTTATTAGTGATAAATGAGGTTAAGCATAAAGTCCTATATTAGCTATAAGGGACTCTTGGTCCTATGGAAAAAAAATTTGCATGGGCACCGAATAAATCAGAGGATCTAAATAGGGTACCCATGTTTGGTAAGTCTCTACCATTTGATAATGACACTTCTAGTAGAAGATAGGAGGTTTTGTGTCAATATAAAATGGGTTCATACCTAAGGCATATGAGTGACAGTCATAGGACGATGCAAGTGTGCATGATGGAATGTATACCTATCCTATATGTTGGGTAGCAAAAATACCTGACCAAAGTTACGAGCATGCGACATAATGTTGAAAACCATAAGAATCCTTGGATAAAACTACAAAAACCAACTCAATCCAAAATCGTATTAGTCCATTATGTGAAAATATTATCATAAACTATGCAAAGTGGGTAAAATGTTTTTTATAAATAGTAAAAAAACCAAATTTACTATACCATTTGTAATTTTTACCCAAATAGTGGATTTTGGACCAAACTACCTTTGAACTTCAATTGGTGATTGTGGGAGCTACGAGTGACGGAATCGATGACCATCTAGACCAGGTAATTCCTCTTCCTCTCCTCTTTATTTTCAGTGGATTAGATTTTTTATTTAGGTCCCAATTTTTAAGTTATTTAGGACGCAAATTAGAAATTTAGGTGTACGCAGGATATCGTTCATTGAGTCGCGTATACACATGATTATATGCAGTTGTCTGAAAGACATCCAACGTATACTCAACTTTATATACCACTGTGAATGTTGCATCCCATTTATATGTCCGTAAACATTATTTTTTAGTGATTTCTAACTCAAAAAATTATTTTTCTCTTGCAGGATGGTGCTAGGGTGGAGAGAAAGGGAACATGAGGAGGTAGATGTTGTTGTGGAAAGAGATCCAGGGACCCAAATGGCCTTGAAAATATGCGGGTTGTATAAGTTTTGGGCTCTCAAAGGGATGAGAGCCCAAGTGAGATTGCTACAATTGCTTGTGGATTACTGGGATCCAGATAGTGAGAGCTTCAACCTTGACGAGAAACCATTAAGGATTGAAGTCGAGGAAATTTATTTTTTAACGAGGTTGTCACATCGGGGTGAGGTGGTCAACCTTAAAGCTTGGGGAGCTAGGAGCGGTATGAAAATAGAGGGATGCATAGATGCTCATTGCATTACAGGGACCAAGAAGGTCGAGATTCAACTCCCCATTCGAACAATAAACAATCTAAGCCTCAAGATTGTTGTCCTCATTTTGACACAGATCATAGGATTGACCTCTTTTCACCAGGCATCGAGGTCGCTTATGTTCTACTCAGTATATTTCTTGAGACCCATGGTGTATGACTAGTGCACCTCACTACTGGATAACATGAAGAGCTAGTTGAAAAAATGCAAACAGGGTAGTAAGAGGAACTTCGGGTTTGCTTCTATCTTGTGTAGATTTTTTTTCAAGTGGGTTCCAGGTTTGGGACCTAAATTTCAGATCATTCTGTGTTGACCTAGAGATACATCTATGGCACGGTAGATCAAGGTAATGAGGCAGCAGGGGAGAGGTAGGGTGCCACACCCTACAATGATGACTTCTTGTTATGGTGGAGATAACAAGTCATATCTATGGATGACTATGCTTATGCAGGGATTGATTTCATAGGGGACCTTGACATGCCATTACCAGCAGGGATCGCCTACGGAGACATAGGTATGTCAAAGTTTTTTAAATATTTCATTTTTTTGTATTTTGGTATAGGAAATCAAAAATATTTTTTATGATGTTAAGTACTAATTAGACATTTATGTGATGTAGACGTAGGCCCACGACAGTTGGATAGACATCCACGACATCGTCGGAGGCACTAGGGAGACGAGGCAGTGGGAGGGGATGCAAAGAGAGTCCTTCAAAACGTGTAAGGAAACCTATGTCATTTGACACATAGGATTATGATGGTTCAGGTGGAGTATCTGTCAAAGGCTACACAACGACAGGTGGTAGGAGTGCCTTGAACTTGGGTGCGACTCTTTCGACGTCTTGCAAAAGTCATAGTTGTATATCATGACACTCATCTAGTGCCACAGATGTAGATGTCATGACTTTTGTATGATCAGTTGTATATGTGTATTGAGGGTGTTAGCCCCAATTTTTTACTATGAACATCATATTTTTTGAAATATATATAAAAACATGGTTCTTAATATTTACTTATGTTACAATGTGTACATTGATGAGAATGTTTTATTTGCTTTAGTTATGTGACAAATGCCAATCTAAAAAAAAAATAGCATATGCATCAGATACATAATTAGAACTCCTAGGTATGTGATGATAAGTAATAAAATCAAATTTTCATTCCAAACGTTGTACCCATAGGAATTTTCAGAGTAATGTAGGGTCACACACACGTTAACTGTCGTTCAACTGACATACTACTAATTGGGAGTCCAGGTGAACCTCCAAAGAGAGAATACCATGTGAAATGACATCACGCAATAGTTCTATAATGACGCTATATTCGACCACATTATTCATGGATGGCCCTAGGCATATGCCACCTGAAGAGACCAGTAGACCCTCAGGTGAGTAAAACACCCAAGCGGTAGAAGCCAAGTTTCGTGTATGATGACTGGCTTTGTCTTTGAATCCTAAATAGACTGAAGACTCTGTTGACATCTTCCAACTAAGGGAAAAATAGATAAGCAACATGAAGATGAAAAATAAAAAATATATACACTAAATTGCATTAGTATACAAAGAGTTACGCCCAATATTGGGGCTCAAGCATAATATCTTTTCAAATAGAGCCCATTCCTGGGCTCAGCCAACATGTTCCCTTCATAATATTCTAATTTGTATGCTCCTTTTTCTAAGACACTTTTCACGATATAGAGACTGTGCCACATGGGTTTGAACTTTCCTGCCCCTAGTGGTTCTTTGGCTTGATCATATAAAAGGACCAAGTCACCCTCAACGTACAACCAAGGACAGACAAACTTATCATACTGGACCTTGACACATCTTGTATTATCTTCAATACCCATAGAGGCGTCTTGACACTTCTTGTCAAGACTCTCTAGGTGTACGAGGCATTGTTCGAGATCGAAAGTGCCAAGTAGGAGCGCAACTACCAATATAAGAGAAGGGATTTTGAATTCAATAGGTAAGATCAACTCCACACTATGTACTAACTGGAAAGGAGAAAAATCGGTGGCAGTCTTGATCGAGGTTGGGTATGCCCAAAGTGTGGGATATAGCATGATATGCCAATCAGATTTGCTTTGGCTGACATTTTTCTGCAAAATGGTCTTGAGAGACTTGTTCATGGCCTCTACCTGTCCATTTTACTAGGGGTAGTAAGGGGAATAATGACCATGCTTAAACCCTAGTTTAGATGTTAGTTCTTCCATCATTTCATTCTGAAAGTGACTACCATGATCAATGACAATCTCACTCGGGATTCAGAACCTGGATATAATTTGATTGAATACGAAGAAGGCATCAGTATTCCCGTCGAATTTAACTGTAGTCATGGCCTCGACCCACTTAGTAAAGTACTCTACAGCCACGATAATGTGTTGATGCCCCACAGACAAATTTGGGTTGCAATCCACAAATTCCACCCCCCACTTGGCGAAGGAACCAATAGTAATGACTATATGGAGAGGGACTGGATGCGAGCACATTTTTCGAGTGAACACCTGGCATGGGTGACACTTTTTTACTGCTTTAATGCAATATTTAAATATAGACAACCAAAAATAACCATCTCACAATTTTTTTTGGGTTGTTGCAAGCCTGGATATATGACCACCACAAGCCCCACTATGGTAATCATTTAGAATAGGCTCGACTTCTTTGTGAGTTAGAAAAAGTTGCAAGATATTGTCTACTCCTCGACAATACAAAGTATCACCAACGATAAGGTAGTTCTTATCTTGGTATCGTATACGTCGTTGGTCATCTCATGAGAGATGTTGAGGGAACTTCAAAGTTTGAAGATAGAGAACAATGTCTCCATACCAGGGGTTGAACGATGAGACAATGAAAATGTGTTCATCCTCAAATGAATCAACATGAATAACATCCTTGTCTAATTGATGGAAGTCATATATTAAATCTGCAAAGACTAGTGAGTTCTTGGATTTTGCAGAAGAGAAATCGAGATCAAATTATTGTAAAATGACAATCCATTTATTGTACTTTCCCCTTATGACACGCCTGGTAAGGATGTATTGAAATGGATTAACATCGTCAACCACAATAGTTTTTCAAGGAAATATATAATGTATTAACCGTTGGACAGCGTGAACGACAACCAAAGCTATATTTTCAACGTGAGAATATTTGAGTTTAGAACCGACTAAGTTTTGACTAAGATAGTAAATGACATGCTCATGAAGCTCATCATCCTCCTGAACCAACACCATACCAATTGTCTCTTCAGAAGCGGTGACATAAATAATGTAATCTATATTGTAGTCTAGCAATTTCAATAGAGGCATCAATACCAAGGCTTTCATCAAAGCATCGAAGGATTCTTGAGCTCGCTCATCCCAGATAAAAGGGGTGTCCTCCTTCAAGAGATTCATGAAACCCTTAGTAATATTGGCATAGTTCACTATAAACCGACATAAAAGGTTAGCTTTCCCCTGTAAACCTTGAAGTTATCAAATAGTGCACAGGGGAGGCAACCGATGTATTCCCTCAACATTTAACGGATCTACCATGATCCCAGAATTAGAGACTAAAAATCCTAGAAGATGACCTGACCTAATGCAAAATATGCATTTATGAGGGTTCAACCGGATCGGATAATGACAACATCTTTCAAAAACTAGACGAAGGTGCTTAGGGTGATCCACTCTCTTATGGGAGTGAGCAACAAGATTGTCAAGATAGGCCTTGACTATATGCTTGATATCTTGAAATGCAAAGGTCATGGCACGTTGGAAGGTTTCTCCAGTGTTTTTAAGGTTGAAAAGCATCTTCCGGTATGCAAAAGTACCCCAAGGACAAATAAATTTCATCTTGTTTTGGTCCTTCGGTTTAATCTAAATTTGGTTATACCCTGAAAATCTGTCCATGAAAGAAAAAACTTCGCTTCGTGCACATTCGTCGAGAATCTGATCAATGAAGGGTGTCGAGAAGTGTCTTTAGGACGGGATTTATTTAGGTCACAAAAATCCATGCATACACGGATGGTTCCTTGCTTCTTATTCACAAGAATGAGATTTTATACCCATTCATTCAAGGGAATCGGGTAGATAAAGCCAACATTAAGCAATTTCTCTACCTCTACATTAATAGTAGGGACCTTTTGGGGATTGACATCTCTAAGACGTTTTTGAACATGCTTAGCATTCAGGTAAGTTTTAATCTCATGTTCTACAATTCGAGGGTCAATTCTTGGCATCTCTTCATATGACCAAGCGAATACATCTTGGAATTCTTTGAAGAGTTTGGTGTAGATCATGATTTCTTCTGGCGAACAATCTTCACCAATGTATACATTTTCAATCTTGCTAGGGATACGAGAGATATCGATTGTGACAGTACAGGAGATACTCTCCATGTTTACTTTGGCATAAATGTCATGCATATCAAGTGGAACTGCGGCGTGACCGACTATCTAACTCAAAATAGATCTAAAGTTATCTTGTTCAATTATAGAAAGCTATGGGAGAAAATAAGAGCGATGATGCATATAATCCTAAGGCTTGTCAAAAACATTCATGGACTCTACGATAGCTTAATATGAAGGTAAATTCCCATGGAGGTAGTCATGTGAACAAGATGACGAAGTGGCCCACACGGGCTCCAGAACAAGATCCTCCCCATCCATCTGTGAGGTAACAGGATCTGGATCGGCGAAAGAGTCAAGAACAAGTTGATATTCTATATCCGCTGGCAATAGTAGCATGGGAATTCCAATATGTGATCGACCTTCACAAGACACAGTCGAGGAAGGTAGGGTCCAATGATCATTAAAACAGGAAGTGTGGAAAGGAATGGACCTCTCTGACCAAACGGACCTACTGGAAATGGCGCATATATGATGAATTGGTGCCATGAAGTTGAAGGTACCCATTGTTAGAATATAGAATATTGTGTGCTCGTTTTACCATTGATGATACCCTCGTCACCCAACCATAGGCCAAAGCCACCCTCTGAGCACCTTAACCTTGACTGAGAATTACTCCAGAAGCAAGCCCTAGGCTAGATAGCCAAACAAGGTGTAGCGCATCTTCCTCCAAGGATAGCGCACCAACAATAGTTGATCAGATAGTCCAAACCAACACCCAAGACTGGTTGCTGCAGCAGTTGCACCTGTAGCTCTCCTCCACACGTGCGCACCAAACTTGGAACTGCAGTGTGCACCAGTTTCTCTCTGCAATTCTGAGATGTGTCAAATGAGAACTAGTGCCCTGTATTTATAGTGGTTCTACCAGATTTGTTGGTGTCGACTTCTCCTTATGGATATGTGTTTGTTCAGTATATTATTATTATTTTTGGCTGAATTTTTCTCTTAGAGGCTAATAACCTAATATAAATTATCTTCTTGAGCCGACAAGACTTCTAGGGTTATTAGCCAACCATTAGGGTTTTCTCTTTCTTTCCGAAGTCTTCTATTCTCGTTAGGTTTACACATGGAGGTAAAAACCTCCCGCAGCTACCATAATATTAACACTCCCTCCTAGCTAGGGAGGTATTACAGGTAATGGTCTTGAGCACAAAAAAAACATACCATTTACCCGGTAGCATCAACATTGTCGTTTAGACTATCTCATGACTAGATCATGAGAATCACCATCACTATCAGTTGCATCATCTCTCGAAACCATACTTCATCTGAGTAATTAGACATGATGCTAGATAAGTCACTCACAACATAGAGTGATACAAGAGTCATTCTTATAATCTAGAAGAGTAAATGCTCTGAACCGTTTTCCATCTGGAAAATATATGTTCATCATTCGTCTGGATGATGATCTCTAATAAACTATTGATAGTATTCAAGGCAATTAGAATAAAATTAGAACACAATTGTGTCTATTCATAGTAGTACATAACTACAATCCAGTGGTACACTACCACACCAAGTAACACACAAGCACTTGATCAACAACATATAGTCACGAACAATGGAGCATATCCACCACAGTAGTCTTCATCTATTGTCATATAGCCTTCATAACAAACATATGATAGCAACCTGCATAGAAACAATGTTATGATATAAACTGAATCATCTGGGCCTATATTTCACTCACATTTGTGAGCTCTAAAAGAATATTTGCCTCACGAACAGTGGAACATATCCACCATAGTAGTCTATATCTACTGTCATACAGTCCTCATAACAAACATCTAATAGAAACCTACACAGAAACAATGTTATGATATAAACTGAATTATCTGGGCCAATCTTTCACTCACATCTGTGAGCTCTGAAAGAATATCTGCCTCAGAGTAGAATAATGAGATATCTGGACTATTCTTCTCAAGCAAGGAAGAATAACTGTCATGTCTTCTAAACTTGGACCATTCCCCACCCTAGCCCATTCTTCCTACACTAATCAAAGTGCACCCTGGAGAGAATGTATAACCCTAAGGAATTTTGATCCTAGACCATTCCCCACCCTGGGCCATTCCTCCCACACTAATCAAAGTGCACCCTGGAGAGAATGTATAAACCCTAAGGAATGTTTGTCCTTGATTGTTGAGCTTGGACCATTCCCCACCCTAGGCCATTCCTCCTACACTAATCAAAGTGAACCCTGGAGAGAATGTATAAACCCTAAGGAATGACTATCTGGACCATTTCCTCTGTTAACCACAAGAGGAAAAGACTATCCTACGTCAACCTCCAAAATGGACCATTCCTCATGTTAACCACAATGAGAAATCATTGTACACCGAGGCGGTCCAGTCTTCTTGATTAACCCTCAAGAAGAGAGACTGCCCTAGACCTCTCCCCATGTTAACCACAATGGGAATTCATTGTCTATGATACATCGGCAATCAGACTACTTCCCATGTTAACCACAATGGAAAGTGACTATCCGTTAGATGTCTCAATCCACTTTCTGAACAGGAAAGCATCTATCCAAGATGGACTATTTTTCAAATTTAAAGATGAATGTCTTCAATGATGTTTTCAGTGCTCCCTTCTAACTTGAAGAGTCATTTCTTCATTTTTCAATAAGAGGGAAGTTGTTTCCACGAGCTCTAGCTTGAGTACACAAACTCTTTCATCTTGGATAGAAGCTTTACCAAAATGTCTGCTTATCTGGTTATCTATGGAGATATGTATTGGAGAATCATTTTCTCCTTTCTGGACTTCATCATGGATAATGTAATGCTTGATTTCAAATGTACTTTAGTCTGGAACATTGTGAAAGCTTCATGTAGATCTGAACAATAAAGTATATCATAGTTGGAAAACTGGAACATATCTATCTGGCACTTTTTCTATCATCATGAGATCTGATCTACTGAGTAGTCATATTTATAGGAAATATTCACCATGCTTTTGTTGTGAACTGGAGGTTCTCCACCATGTTATCTTCTTCTATCTACATACATGAATCTCTTTTTGGTATGCTTCAAAGTCTTGAGATTTCTCTTCATACACTCTTTATTCAATTTCTCTGGAGAACATTCTTTGCATTCATCTAATGTAGAATTCTGACTCATGGATGTTGCGGATGATATAATGACTTATGTAGAGATAATTTTGGTTTACTGGAACAAGTAATCATCATAGTCTTCTCCCTCCATCTGGGAGAACCTCTAGTTTTGTATCTAGCAATGCTTTTATTCATTGTTCTTCATCATGATTTTCAGTTCCTCTGCTTGATTTCTTTTATTGAGTTCATATTAGGCTGGTAATCTTTTGATTCTTAATATTATGACTGGTTGTTTTGGCTTTTCTTTCTTTCTTGGAATCTTCATGTTTTTCTCTAGCTCTTGGGTCCATGGAGTTTCTTATAGATTCCATGCCATAGATATTCCACTTCTTCCTTTCATCATAGGATCACGGATCTGGATGGAAAACCAGGAATAATTTAAGGCTTCTCTTCGAGGAAGACTTCTTGGACTGAACACATATTGTCTTTCATGGTTACTACCATGGATATATACTTCATCATTTTCAATGGATCATAGGATTAGCTCCCTCCTAATCCTTGCTTCATGTATGAGTGCATATAATCAGGTCCCTTCGTATAACATAGTTCAGGCTTCCATCTGCATCCTTGTTGTCTTCTACAATATATAATTGGCTCTCTTGTTTAACAGAGTCCATGCTTCTGGCTTTTTGTCTTCTACAAAACGTCATAATTATTCTTCCAATTTCCTCTCGATTGCTCATTTCTTTATGTCTTTGCTTCTTCTAAGTCTCTTCACGATTGATTTAGCTTATCTTGCAATAGCTTCCACATGATTTGTATTTCATCCTTTCATGTGTTTTTATTTAATGATATCCATTCTTATCTTGTTGTTCTTCCATAGGTATAGTTCTTCTTGGAACACATTATCTTCCAAGAGATAGATATATAAGATATGTACAGAGATTATGCAAACAAGATATGTACAAGGAATAAGAAGAGTGTTGTTACCTTTTAGAAGAAGAAGTCTCTTCCATCCTGCTTAGTCTTCTTTGTAGGTTCCTTTTCTTCGGCAATTGATGCTTCGTGTTTCTCCTTCCTTTTCTTTAGCTCAAGACAATGATTCTTGTAGTGACCATACTTTCGATAGTTGAAGCAATGTACTTCTGAAATTTCTTTCTCTTGATTTGGCTTCCTCCTTGAACCCAACTTCCTCTTGTTCTTAAAGTTCTTGAATCTTGTTGTGAAGGCTTGATCGTCGTACTTCTTTTGGGGTTTCTCTTTTGCATTGATCCTTGATTCTTCTTGAGCACAACAAGTCCAAAGTTCTTCAAATGTCGGATACTCCTTCCTTTTGTTTATGCTTGCGGAAAATGCATCCCACGTCTTGGGAAGACCATTGAGTACTATGTTCACCAATTCCTTTTCCGAAATGGTCTCTCCAATAGCTTTTAGTTGATCTCTTAACTGATAGATCCTCACAAAATATGATGTTATGCTGTCGTCGGTATTCATCTTCATGTCACGGAGCTCATTCTTCAGACTCATAACTTGTCCAATGTTTCTGACTGAGAAGAGATTTGTTAGGGCATTGTACATCTTCTTCGATGAGTCAAGATGGGAGATGTAGGGTATCAAGTGGTCTTTTATAGAATCCACTATGATGCTCATGGCATTGATGTCAACATCTTTGAACTTCTCCATAGATGCAATGTTCTACGGTTCCTTCTCTTTTCCTTCTTCAAACTCTGGTTTCATGATATTTCCTTTCACGATATCCAACACTTTATTCTCTGCTAGGATGAGGTCAATCCTTGTGTTCCATGCTATAAAGTTAGAGGATCCATCTAACTTGTTCTCTAACTTCATAGAATCAGTCATGGCTGCTTTGACTTAGTCAAAATCTAGATTTGACCAAAAAATCAATCTTCACGTCTTGGCTTGCTGAGAGTATCAGGGAATGCGCTAGGCCAGAGTGCATTGATCTATCTGGATATTAGGTCAATCCATTCACTTAAGGTGCCTCAACAAGAGTTTTAGGGTTTTCTGCAATTGCTCCTTCTAGTAACCCTAGCGGCAGTGTCTTGGAAACTGCTTCTGCTAGTAACCCTAGTGGTAGTTCCTCAACGAGCTCAATATCCTAGTGGTTATGTTTCCTTCCAGCGTTTAGACTGAATGAAGGAGGTGTGGGCCCATAACATGTTAGAATATAGAAGATTGTGTGCTCTTTTTACCATTGATGATACCCTCGTCACCCAACCATAGGCCGAAGCCACCCTCCGAGCACCTTAACCTTGACTGAGAATTACTTCGAAAGCAAGCCCTAGGCTAGATAGACAAACAAGGTGTAGTGCATCTTCCTCGAAGGATAGAGAACCAACAATAGTTGATCAAACAGTCCAAACCAACACCTAAGACTGGTTGTTGCAGCAGCTGCACCTGCATCTCTCCTCCACACATGCGCACCAAACTAGGAACTGCAGTGCACACTAGTTGCTCTTTGCAATTCTGAGATGTATCAAATGAGAACTGATGCCTTGTATTTATAGTGGTTCTGCCAGATTTGTTGGGGCTGACTTCTCCTTCTGGATATGTGTCTGTTCAGTATATTATTATTATTTCTGGTCGACTTCTTCTCTTGGAGGCTAATAACCTAATATAAATTATCTTCTTGAGCCAAAAAGACTTCTAGGGTTATTAGCCAACTCATTAGGGTTTTCTCTTACTTTCTGGAGTCTTCTATTCTTTTCAGGTTTACACGCGGAGATAAATACCTCCCGCAGCTACCATAATATTAACACCCATAAGGGATGAATACACTCTGACATCGACGTTCTCAGTTTCTGGCTGAGAATTTTCGACCACGTGGATTGATGGTCCAACAGAAGCACTGGGACTAGCATACACAAAGGACAATTGATCGATCGTCACAATATTCCCATCGTGAGGAAAAAAAATATTAAAGAAGATAGATGATACAATTGCATTCATAGCATAAGTCCAATTGTGTCCTAGTAACAAGTTATAATCAAGGGGCGCATCAACCACCTCAACATCCACCTCTACCATCTTCCCACCTAACTGGACCATAAAGGCAGGAAGAATAATCTGAGGGAAGAAGGAATGACCATCAAAAGCAGTCAACATGGTTGGAGACTAAGAAATATTCGGAGAGCTGAGGGCTTTCCAATAGAATAGGGACATCACACATGTTGTAGTGCCTTCATGAAAAATAGTACACTTGACGATATACTTCAAGTAACCCACGTGGATTTGGAATGCCACATGGTAAGGAAAGCGAGGCTTCAAATATGTGACGTCAAACTTGAAAATTTTCAATCCACAAGGATAGATAGCTCCTAATTTAGATAGCAAGGAATTCCTATGTGAAGGACACGTCTGGAGTACCTCCAGAGCCGACATTGCACAAGGGGTTTTACCCAGGTCCTCAACAATAGAGTAATTATGGGCAGATCTAGCATTAGGATTGTGGGTAGAGCACTTGAGTACTCCTTTCGGAATATGAGGTAGTGGCTCTAGATTTTATATCTGTAAGGGCATCTCTAGAGGAGGAGGAGACTCTAGACTAGGTATAGTTTGTGGAGAACTATAATCGTGAGATCGAGTGGCTACATTAACCTCATAATTTGACCATATTGATGCATAAACGGTCATTGTCTTGTGTGGGCGAGTTTTGACTCCCACTCAACATATTTCCAGAATTCGAGGAGCTCGAGGCCATGTTATGGTTATGTGGAAAAGGATTCGTCAGCACGACAAGCGGTAGAGATAAAATCCTCGCAACTTCCGCAAGTTTGGGGAATAAATAGGTAAGGTGATCACCTGTACAAATATTACAAGGACATTTCACCTTCCACCTTTATTTCTTTCCCTCACTAGCATTATTATTCATCTTCTCATTATTACCATTTTCCTTGGGTTTATTATTATTCTTCCCACCCTTACGATTATTATTATGTCCTTTCTTCTTACTCCCTCCTAGTTTCTGGCTACCATTCGAGCTAGTTGATGACTGCATGGAGCATACATCTGTTGATTGAGTGGGATTAGAGGAGACAGACGAAGTTGACCCTCCTGCAGATTGGTTTAGAGACAAGTCTTTCAAATGGCTTGTCACCGACTCTGTGGATTTCACATTGATTAATCCTACAATTCCATCGGCATGTGGCCCTATATTTTGTCTAGGGTCATAGTTTGACTTTAGTGTGTCAGGAAGAATCTTGTATAAAATCCCAGACTGAGCATATATAATATCTAACTGTTGGTCTTTAAAAATCAATTCTTCCTCAAAAGTAACCTTGGATGTAGAAACATCCTTCAAAATATAAGGAAGGAGAGATTTAAGGAACAACTTCAGCAATAATTCCATGGGTATATAGGCCGTGATCAACCTCTTTCGTCTATGCCACTCCTGGATGTGATCCGAGATATGAGTGGCCCTATCCTAATGAAATTTCAGCAGAAGTTTGATGCCAACATCATAACGAACCAGCAATTGGAAGTGATTGAGGAAGACTAAAACTAACTAATTACAAGTTTCGTATGCCCCCCTAGGTAGCTCAATATACCATTTTGTGGCAACCCCTATGAGGGTGCATTGAAACAATATTAACTAAATAGAATCGTTATTAAGGGAATTCGAAGAGAACCATAGGTGAAAGATGGTGACATGATCACTAAGATCTTCACCAGTCCTTCCCTCAAATTTTTGAATTTTCGAAGGACGCTTGGTGGGGATCGAGGGCCATGATGGATCATGATGCACGGGGTCAGTCATTACTTAGACAATTATGGAAAGTTGAGTGTGGCCAGAAAAGGGAGACGGGGTTGAGGCATCTGGCCCCAAGCTCCCTAGAAAGATTGTGGTTGGAGAATTGCAGCCCATTCAGGGTTCTGGTAAGCACCATGGGCCTGTATGGGATTGTAAGACCCTCCTCAAGTTTGATTCATAAGGGGTTGGTTGGGAACCATTCTAGTAGGAATGTTCTAATGAAGGTTATAAAAATGACCCCCAGCCGAAGTGGACCTCGGTTGGGGGTTTCCCAAGGTGTGAAACTATCCTCCTCCAAGTGTGAATCTATAGGATAAAGGTGGATTCATCATGCCAAATGTGTTGGTCGGAATCAACACAGAGGATGTAGTTGTAATGGATGGACCATAAGCAATAGCTTGTCTGCCAGGTTGGTTACTCCATCCAGAAGTAATAGGATTAGACCCAGAATTAAGAGGAGGAATGCCTCCAATGATAGGATTTTTTTGAGGGCCATGAGTTCCACCAAACAATAATGGAGTATAAGGAGGAGCTCCACCCCCAATTCCAATGCTAGCATTAGTGCTAGTCGTTGGGATGGAGTTTGAAAAATGCAATGTAAAATTTGGCATACCATAGGAAAAAGGACTAGAGGCCATAGAGATGGACTGAACATTATAGCCCAGTAAGTGACAAAGAGTCCCAAAAGGGTTTGTGGCTCTAGGTTGAGTATTCACTATAGGACGGGCAACAGTGATGATAGGCGCCTTCAGCACTACAACCATTGTGGTTGAAGGTGTCAAAGGGGTATCGTTAACTATACTAGGTGTGGGAGTCAAAGGGATCCCAATATCTTGATGACTCGGTTCAGTACTCATCCTTGTATGATCACAAGTCTGATAAGTGGAGGTGTGTGTACCACGTTTGATAACTCTACGCCTTTTATAAGGCAAAGAATCAAAATGTGGTGGCAATTGTAATAAGCGGCGATACCTGCGGGGAAGTTGGTATGGCTCCATGATGACTCAAGACTCAAGATATAGAAAAAAAATCCTAAGGCCAACTAGTAATCAAAGAGCACACAAAAAATAATCAAATGACCAATATGCACACAAACAAGATAAAGTGGTTGAAAGGGACCTCCCTCCCTAAAGTAGGTATGCCTCTCCCAAGAGGAGCCTGAGACTCCTCTGCTAAAGATCGAAGGTAAAATAATCATTTATAAGGGCCCTCGTGGTATTAACAACCAGTCGGTTAGATCCCCCTGGATAGCTAATCCTCCATAAATTTTGTGTGAAGTTGTTAAGCCCTAATGTTGGCTCATTACCCCTTAATTGGGGCATATTATATTAGTAATGTTATTTTATTTATGTCGGCTTTAGGCCATTAGTTGTAATTATACCTCCTAGTCTCCTATATATACCAAGGAGACATTTTC
>ML797336.1:204984-227347 GCA_009831015.1 Picea engelmannii | reverse complement strand
TAGGCCATTAGTTGTAATTATACCTCCTAGTCTCCTATATATACCAAGGAGACATTTTCATTTTGAATCATCTTGTACTTGAAAATTTAAGTGGGGTAAAAGGAGGTTTCCCCCTCGAAGAGGCTTATTATCTGAAATTACCTTTGTTTCAAGGCGTTGATTACTTTTCCTAAGGTTTTTCCATGCTATATTGATGTTTGGTTCTTAACATAAGTTCGACCCTTATCGGACCCAGAGTACCTGCAGAATAACCCCTGCAAGTAACCTATGTGGTACCTAAGTCAAGCAACTAAGAAACCACGGTATAACCAATGCACAAGCGAACAGTCATAAGTCAGGTCCACCATATAGGCAGGGTAACAAAGCCCGAAACCTTGAAAATACTACCTCTCACAGAGGTAAGGGCACTAGCAAGATCCCCATATACGAATAGATCCCCGTAAATATATCTGATGCTAAGAAGGTAGCAGGGGGATATCCCTTCAACCAACCTCAAACGACCTCGTGCTTAACTCTGGTGTAAGTGGAGCCTCCTAATATTACCGATTATACAATGGATTTCTGCACTCCCTTAGTTAGACACATATGTTGATTCAATAGCCTTGGAGAAGTTTACTCACAAAATCCTATTCCAAGGCTCTAAATCCTAAGCTAGTTTGTGCACCATAGAAAAATAAAATCGTTACTAATCAATTTTAAATTATAGCGTTACTTTTAATGGTCATACTTACTCAAAAGGTGTGGTCGTGAAACTAGTGATCTTATGACTCAACAAGTAAAATAAATAAATATGAAAACAATGCAAAGTCCTCACTTCAATTTCCAATAAATGATATGCTTTTCAATAATGCAATTCTCAATTCAGTTCTTCAATTCTAAATAAAATTCAATCTTTCTTTACATGTACTAAGATAAATGACAAAGACTCAAGAGATTAAAATGCCAACAATGTAAAATGCCTAATATTTTTTTTTTACAATATAAGAAAATGAAAATGCAACAACTGAACAACAACTTCATATATAGACTCTATTGTATGTAAACAGAGACAAACCAAGTAGGATATCAAGAAACAAAAAATCCAACCCAATATGCAAGTACAATCAAATGAAAAAGATGATGAGAGAGGCACTGCCCAAAATTTCAACCAAAGAAAGGTTTCCTATCATTCCATAGACACTTAACAGTCACAACAGAGACCCAAGAAGACTAATCAATCATCAAAACCTACCCAACAACCAAGCAACAAAGGGTGATGTACATGATTGTTCAATGGAAAAGCATGCATATATGCCTCTTGCAGGAGGAAAACACGCGTATGTACGCGACTACTAGGGAAAAACCCACGTATATGTGTCAAAACACAGCCAGGCTAAGGAGAACGCTGAGAAACTCAGAATCGGAGTGAACAAAGGTTTTCAAGCAATCATACGACAAGAAACACAATATAAACGAGAGCAATCTAAGGAGAAAAACACTCCAAACATTAAAAAAGAAGATTCTTTCCCCAATATGGTCGCCAATTCTGTTACGAGGAAAATCTCTTTATGGCTAGGGGTAAACCACAATATACGGAAATAACTACAGAAATCAACTCTAATATCAAGCATGTTATAGAAACCAATATGCTAGCAAGACAAGATAAAAGGCCTACCTCGTCCAGATGTTTGATGAAGTCCATTGTTGGGCACTTGACCCAAAGTAATATACCTCCAACTAGTCCTCAACAACAAAAAACACAAGCATATGGTGATAATATATAATGTTAGCACATTTGATAGCATAATCCATTAATATTCATCACAAATACATCCATGGAATAATAATTCAAATATTCGCAAGATATTAATTGGAAAAGAAAAGAGTATTTCTATTAAGATGTAATCAACAGAAGTGAATGAGTTACAAACTTCCGTGTTGTCACGTTTCGTAACTGAGAAACTAAGTTCCTTCTAGTTGGGCATCCACCACTTCAATCCTCCACCAAAGGAAATCTCATATAAGAGAGACAATGAGGTTCTCAATCAATAAGGGAAGAGCTTGGGGGATGAACAATGTGTTCAGACTTAAACGACAAAGGGATGAAGACTCAATGTGAAGTGAATAATTTCTCCAAAGTAACTTTTCTCTCAAAGTTTAATTCTTCTCCTCCTTTTCCATAGCTCAGATTTGGCCCATTTGTAACCTTCAAGTGGAATTGAAGGGTCGATTCGAACCATTTCAAGTATATTGAAGGCCAAGGATCATGTATCTTGTGACATGACATGGAAACCCGACACTAGTTTTTAATTTTGGGCACAAATCCCGATGTACGCAAGTTGTAGTGGTGCAACCTGTGTATACGCATGTTGTAATATAGGCAAGGTGCGTATATGTGGAAAAATCATGTTTTTAGCTCTGGAATTTGCAAAAAGGAACTTCAATTCCACATAGGGAAATGGAAAAAGGCCCTCTCTGCAATATTTCCTAGGGTGAGGCAAACCTTTCTATAAAACTATTTCATCTAGAGAACTACTTTCAGTTTGAAACACTTTTTGTTTCACCCAAAAAAAAAATTATTTACCCAAGATACGACCATTTTTGTCGAATATAGAGGTATAACATTTCATTACATTTTATTTTTTTGTTTTTTCATGTATAGTGTCAATATTTTAGTTTTTGAATTTATATTTCTAGTTTGATACCTTTCCAATCTATTTATGTTATTTGACGTGTGCCTAGTGCAATGTTGGAAAACCAAAAATATAGCGGAAAGTGTTTTCTTTTCTATGTATGTTCTTTGTTATGTGCTTTGTGTGATCTCAACAAATCATAAATAGAAAGAAAGTTTGAATTTTCCGAGTAGGGTAATTGAGATATAACACTGATCTTGTTAAGTTTTGGGTTTTCTTTTCTTTCAAAATTTCGCTTGTTTTTGTATGCGATTGTGTTGAATAGTTTTGCAAGAAAAAACAAAGATTTTCAGGGTAAGCAAGCAATTTGAGCAAAGAATTGAAAAAAAGTGATTCTTCTCCTCCTTCATCACATTTGTTATGCATTTTTCATTAGATCACTTGGTTGAAAGTTACTTTATTAAATAAGAGGTCTTGAGTTCAAGTTTTTTTTTCATTAAGTTATTTTTCGAAAAATTTCATGCAACTTTAAGTTATCACATAGCTTTATTGTAAAATGCATTTCACTTAAATCATAAAGGTGGATCATTATAAAGTAACTTTAATGTTCTTTTTTTAAGTTACTTTTGCATGAAACATTAATTTATAAAACAACTTCATTATAAAAGTGATTCTCACTTCTTTTATAAAAGTTGGTCACTTCATGTAAAAGTAACTTTGTTGTAAAAGTAAGTTTATAGGAAAAGTTTGAGAAAGAAGGGGATTTGTTTTTACTCATCGACCTCACTGTGCACCCATCACCATGTGGGCCAACCTCTACCTGTCACGTGGCCCTTTGGTTACCTTTTATGCATTTCTTAAAAATGGCATAACTTTGACATCTAAAGTCCATTTTCAATATCTTTTTTTTCAACTACCTATTTTTTCAAGATCTTTCCATATAGATAGTTAGTTTATGCTCTTGAATCCATCTTACCTGAATATTTCAATACAGCTAGTCCAAGTGATCTTTTTCTTACCAGTTCAAACTACTTCTCATGGAAATCTCATATGGTGGATGTACTACAAATTAAGGACTTTATCAAATTATCTTGGGAAAAGAAACTACCCCCACTAATGACTCAAAGAAAACAAAATGTGATAATTAAAATGACAAATCATCTAGATTAATCAGAATGTCCATCTCTAGTATTTAATGTTTCACCTTCAAGGAGTTGACAAACCAAATGACACTTGGAAAAAGTTGGAAACTATATTTAGTAAACACAATGATATTTCATCCCACTAGCTTGAAAACCAATTGATTTCTTTAAATCCCAATGACTTCTCTTGCATTAAAGACGATCTATTTAAGTTCAAAACAATCAGAATTTTACTTGAAGGCTGTAACATACCAAAGAAGGATGAATAATGTATATATGTTATTCTTGCTAATATTGGCTATGCATATTCTATTTTTGTATATAATTTTCACTCCACTAGAGAATGTCTAGGGGTTGCTTCCAAAACGCCCACTCTTGAAGCTTTTTGTGATTTTTTTATTAGAGAACAAGATAATTTCTCGCATCTTGGAGGGATCAACACTGTAGGTTCATATAACAAATCCTTAGTGACCCAACAAAAGGATAAATCCAATCATATGATAAATCAACATTGTCTCAACAACCAGAAAAACAAGGGTCTCAAACCCTCTCAGTCAACCCATACTCCCAATGGTGACAAAGGAACAAAATAAAAAAAGTAAGAAGACTGAGAAACATTGCAATTTTTTTGGATGATATGGTCATATAGATTCCAAATGTTTTAAGAATATGGAGGCCTTAGAAATATAAATGAAGAAGCACAATATCAATCTTAATTTTTCTTATAACTCTTCTTCTCATGGACATGCAATTCCTTCTCTTGTTTCTCCTTCAATGCAACATCTACTACTTCGTCTAATGAGTGGCTTATTGATTATGGAGCATCGTATCATGTGGCTAAGGATAAATCCATTTTTCTACACTTAATCAGTGTAACACCAAACAAATATTTGTTGGTGATGATAGATATCTTAGTGTTGTAGGTTCTGGAATACTTTAGCTAGATGATAGTCATTTTAATGATGTATTATGTGTTCCAAGTATCTCTTGTAGTCTTCTATCAATATATCAAATCACTCATACATGTGAAGGTAAACCAATAGATTTTTCATCTCACCAATTTGTAATCAAGGATTTAAAATATCTTAAACATGTCATATCAATTGGAATTGTTGATGATATTACTAGGTTATATGGATTTTACAACTTTGGTTCATCATCTTTTCCATCAGTTTTTATTGTTCATAGAGATTACTTGAGAAATTGTTTTATAAGGGATTTAGTCATATAAACTATCACTTGTTGCAAAAACTATGTAATTAAAATACAGTGATTGGTCATATAAAGTATCTCTTGTTGCAGAAACTATTTAATAAAAAAAAGTGATTGATATTCCTCTCATTTCATTCAAATATTGTGTTTGCCTCGACTGTGTTCTCAACAAACATCATCAGGGTAGTTTTGACAAATGTGTCTCTTGGCCCTATTGCAACTTGTTCATAGTAATTTAAGTGGTTTTCTTATCCTTCTTTCTATGTGTTCAAGTAATTATTAACTTTCATTGATGACTCTCGAGACAGACTTGGATTTGTTTCTTAAAACTTAAGAGTAAATTTTCTAACATGTTTTTTGCCTACAAGGCCCTTGTAGAAAAATAATATGGACATCAATTGTAGAAGTTAAGAATATATAATGGAGGTGAATATGTTAACAACAAATTTACAACTTACTACACTACACAGGGCATTCAAACACAACATGTTGTTCCATATACACCACAACAAGATGGTGTTGTTGAGAGAAAGAATTGCACTAAATGAAATGGAAAATTGTATGATCTAATCCAAGGGATCAAGTCTTCATTTTTGGGAAGAATCCATTGATTTTTCCAATTATATAGTCAATAACACTCCCACAAAGGCATTAAAAAATAAAATATTGGAATAATCATTGAGTAAAATTAAACTAGATGTTACCCACTTTCGTGTGCTTGGTAATGAAGAGTGGGATTACATTTGTGATGAAAAAAGGAAAGAATTATATCATAAAAGTGAGACATGCATTTTTTGGATATTATGAAGATGTAAAAGGCTATATACTTCTTGAACATCATTCCATTGAAATTGTTATTAAGAGAGATGCTAATTTTGATAAAGTCTCTCGGATTGTAAGTTTAATTTAGTGTTTGTGCCATGTTTGTCCTACAAGCCATATTTGGTTTCTCTACCATCTTTCATTCCCAAATTTTTTGTTAATGATCCTACTCTAGATTCTTCTTTAGGAGATGACAATGAGGATGAAAATCCACCTTTTCCTACTCACCTTCCTCCAGTTGGTTCTATTGAACATGAACCTACACCAACACCACTACTTCCTATATGGATTTGTACAACATGAGAAGCAGATAGTGATCTTTCCTATAATCCTACAAATCAGCTTCGTACATGTGCACAATTCCAGTGAGCCTCTTCTCTTTTGGATCAATCTTTAGAGACTCATGATCCAAAAAAAATTGTAGAATATTTTTTCCATCCGTATTTAGACACAACAACGATTGAAGAATATCGTTGCTTAATGAAAAATGATACTTGGGATCTTGTAGCACTTCTGAAAGGAAGAAAACTTTTCATATGTAAATGCGTGTATAGAATTAATTATGCATCTAATGGGAGTGTTGAAATATATAAAGCTTGGTTAGTTTCCAAAGTATTTTATCAAGTTGAAGGGATTGACTATAATGAAACCTTTTCCCATGTAGCCAAAATGAATTCCATCCACCTTTTTCTATCCCTTGTTGCCTCACATAAATGGGAGGTCCATTAGATGGATGTTAAATCTATCTTCTTGCATGGGGATTTGCAAGAAGAAATTTGCATGGAAAAACCTCATATATATGTTTAGAATGACTCCATCCTTGTTTTCACCTTAAGAAATATCTCTATGGTATTAAGAAAGCTCATTGGGCTTGGTATGATAAAATGGATAGATTTATCTTTGACAATGAATTTTCTAGATGTGATTCTGACCCCAATGTCAATACCAAGAAAGTAGGTAACCATCTCATAATACTTTTTCTTTATGTCGTGACTTTATTCTCACTAATGGTGACCTAAAACTTTTAAACTATGTGAAATGCATCCTTAAAAATAAGTTTGAAATGGCATAATAAGGTTATTTGCATGATTTCCTTATCACTTCCAATATATTACACAATGTATGAAAATACTTGTAAAAACTAGAAAACACAAAACAACTGATGAAGGGGGTGCATGTTTCCTCCCAACCATAGGCACAATCACTCCTAATAGATTTACCATTGGCCACCCCCAAGCTAGACCATGTTGTTCTGAGAGAGATTCTTTCTCTTTGGTCCACAACAGTGAGGGATCAAGGTTACTCTCCTCCTCCCACGGGAACTGGGTGTCTGGTTTTCTCTACTCCAAGCAAGGAGGTCTACACAATTACTTCATCGGTCACTCGTCGGACTCGTTTATCAACTTGTAGACAAACCCTATCCATGGATTCTTTTAGCCAAAATGATTTTACTACTCATCTTTTTCTTTCAACTTTCGAGTCAAAGTGTCCTCTCCTTCTCTTCTCAAGAGAGTTTTTTCTCTACTCTGTTATCTCACAGATCTCTCTCTGTCCTCAAATTACCTCATTTATTTCCTTCCTCAGCAAGGTTGCGTGGGTCTGAATCCCAATTTGTGGTCATGCCTAAAATCCTTACAGATGGGTACCCTGCCCCATCTCCTCATTAACTCTTGAGGATGGCCTTCCAACTACCATCCTGACTGGTAATTCATTTCTAGGTCGACAGAGGACTATTGAGCAATTACACCCAGTAGGTATTGGTCTAGTGAGGATCATCTCAACCATTCTTGGTTTCCCCTCACCATATATCTCATAGCATCCATGGTCTATCTTGGAAAACTTCCCCCCTTTCAGTAGTTGTGCAACACATATCAAATTTCTATTAATAACAAAAAATTCATACATTGACCCTTTTATACAAAGGTTCATCAAATCAAACATTCACACATATTTAGTTTTCCATAGTCTCTTGGCCATTTATAGTTATATTTACAAGTTGGGAGAAACAGGGGTATTATAATCCCCTCCCCCTTACAGGAACATAATCCTTGATGTTTTATCTGTCGATGTGCTATGTATGTATAGAAGTAAACAAAAATGGATATGTTTGTCTCATGGCATCCGCCATTTCCCATCTAGCCTCATCTAAGCCAAAGTGTTTCCACTGCACCTTGACTTATGCAATGGTTCTGTTCATGAGTGGAGTTTCCTTCCTGTCTATTATGCATTGAGGTTCTAGTAGGAATTCTCCCTTGGGTTCCACCTGAATCATAGACCAGTCAATAATATGATTAGAATCATGTGCATACTTCTTTAATAAAGAAACATGGAAAACATTATTTTCTTTCACTGTGGGAGGGAGTGCTAGTCGATAGGCTACTGGCCCCACTCTATCCAAAACTTCAAAGGGTCCACAATACCAAGGTACCATCTTGGCACAAGCTCCCATCCTCAAAGATATTTTCCTAGGTTTAACTCAGAGATACACATGATCCCCTGCTTTGAACTCTCTAGGAGTCCTTTTCATCTCTACATAGCTCTTTTGTCTATCCTAACTATCCTCAGATTTTTTCTGATATGAATCACTTGTTGTTCTATTTCCTTTAGCATATATGGCCTAATTGTAACTATGTCTATTGGGTTGTTCCATTTGATTGGAATGTTGCATTTCCTTCCATAGAGGGATTCAAAAGGGATCATTTTTAATGATTCTTGATAGCCATTGTTGTAATAAAATTCTACCAGTGGTAGGTAGTCCTCCCATTTCTTGGGTTGATGTGTTACATGCATCCTCAACATATCTTCTAATACTTGGTTTACCCTCTTTGTTTTTCCATCGTTTTGAGGGTGATAGGTTGTACTAAAGAGAAATTTGGTTTCAAAACCATCAAATAGAGATTTCCAAAAGTTTGAAGTAAACTTTGTATCTCTATTGGATATAATTTCCTTAGGCATGCCATGCAGTCTTAATCTCTCTTTCATGAATATGTTGGCAATATCTACTGCCTTGAAAGTTTACTTGATCGCTATGAAGTGATCAGGTTTGCTCAGTTTGACCACAACTACCATGATGGCATCGTTCTATTTGGTTGATCTTGGAAATCTTGTGATGAAATCTATGGCGATGGTTTCCCATTTCCATTCGGGGATTGGTAGGGGTTGCAATAGCCATGTTGGGTGTCAATGTTTTTCTTTGAATTGATGACACTCTATACACTTATCTAAGTAATTATCTATGTCCTTTTTCAATACGAGCCAGCAAAATATTTTCCTAGTGGTCATGATCATTTTCTGATAACTAGGATGACTAGTATATGGTCTCTTGTGTAGTTCATCCATTATGAAGCTCAACGGGCCTTGATTAAGCATATGATAACCTTCATACTTCGGCCCTGTGGGATCTTGATTTAGGTATGATGGCACAGTCTGGATATTTTTTGTTCAATCTTGACTCTCTCTTTGATGTCTGATTCACTGGCGCTTACAGCTGCCAAGTGAACTAATTTCATACTTCTACTAAGCGCATCAACCACCATGTTCTCTTTTCCTTTGATATGTTTTATTTTGAAATCAAACTCACTAAGGAGAGACATCCACCTAGATTGTCTCACATTGAGTTTTGGTTGGTCAAACAAGTACCTCAACCCACTATGGTCGGTTATAAGTACAAATATTCTACCTAAGAGGTAATGCCTCCACACTTTTAAAGCATGCACTATGGCAGAAAATTCCATATCATGGGTCACATAGTTGACTTCATGTTCACTCAATTTTTTGGACTCGTAGAAAATCGCATGTTCTTCTTGCATAAGGACTCCTCTAAGCCCTTCCTTGCATGAATATGTACACACAAGGAAGTCTTTGTTTGGATCTACAATCTTCAGTACAGGTGCATTGGTTAGAAGGTATTTCATCTCTTGAAATATTTCTTCACATTTCGATGTCCAAATGAGTTTAACCCCCTTTTTCTGAAGGGAGGCAATTGGGAAACCAATATTGGATAATCTTCTTATGAATATCCTATAGTATCATGCCAGGCCCATAAAGGATCTGATATGAAATACATCCTTTGGGGTAGTCCAATCCATGATGGATTTAATCTTGTCGGGATCAACTGCCACTCCTTCCTCAAAAATAACATGGCCTAAGTAGTGGACTTGTTTCTAGAAAAAGTTACACTTACTAAGGTTAGCATAGAGTTGATGTTCTCTTAGCACTTGGAGTACTAGCTTGAGATGTTCTTCATGTTCTTCCCTATTCTTGTAATAGATTAGGATATCATCAATGAAAACCAAAACAAAACCTATCCAAGAACTTTATAAATACATTATTCATTAATCACTTGAAAGTGGTTGGTACATTGGTAAGCCCAAATGGCACCACCACAAATTCATAGTGACCATATCTTGTCCTAAAGGTTGTCTTGTGGATGTCTTCATATTTAATTCGGACCTGATGGTATCCATACCTCAAGTCAATCTTGGAGAATATGGTAGAACCCCTTAATTGGTCAAACAAGCCATCAATCCTTGACAAAGGATACTTATTCTTGATGGTCATATTATTGAGTTGTCTATAATCTATGCACAGTCTAAGTGAGCCATCTTTCTTTTTCACAAAAAAGGTTGGTGCTCCCCATGGGGAAACACTAAGTTGAATGTAGTCTTTGTCCCACATCTCCTTCAATTGTAGTTTGAGCTCAACTAGATTTGGTGTACTCATTCTATAGAGTGTTCTAGACATTGGCACTGCTCCTGGTACAAGTTATATTGAAAAGTCAATATCCCTTATTGGAGGTAGACCTAGTACCTCTTCTGGGAATACATATTTATATTCTCTTAATATGGGATGTTTCTCTAGGTTGGGTTTGTCATTCTCAACAGAGTTTAGTACATGTATTTCATACAAGGGACATCCTTTTATGCAATACTCCTTCACTTGGAGGGTTGATATTTATCTTACTAAGACAAGATTTTGAATCCCTTGTAGGGTTATCCTTCTTCCTTCTTCATTTTCAAACTCCAATTTTTTACTATAAAAGTCCAACTTGGTTTTGTGGGCAGCCAACCAGTCCATTCTAATCAGCAGGTCATAAGATCCTATAGGAAGTATGTTTAGGTTCGCTTGGGTGGGAAACCCACTCATGACAAATTCGCATGCTGGTATGACCTATGTTACTTTTCTTTTGGTTCTAGTGGCTAGTTGTACCAGCCATGATTTAACATGTTTAACTTGTTGCAATTTATATTTCTCAATAGTTTGAGGGGTAGAATAACTCAAATTAGAACCAGGGTCAATTAAAATGGAAACAAGATGGTTGGAAATTGTACTTTCCATATCCACCATTGAAGCTTAGTGGTCAGCTTGTCTATTATCCAAGGTTGAATACATTTGTGGTAGGAACCTAGCCACATCATTGATTGTGGTAGCCTCTTGGACATTGTAGACCCTTCCATTTCTTTTTTGCCTATGCAGACAGTCCCTCAGCATATGCTCCTCTCCACAACCCCAACATTTCAAAGGTTCTCTCTTCATGTTATCGGTCTTACTTGGAGCTGCTCTAAATGATTTATTTCCACTATGGGATGGAAAAAAAAATTATACACACTTCTGGCAGGAAGGATCATCTTAGAGCTCTTACCAGGGTTCTTAAATCTCGAGGGTTTAAACCCCTTCTTCTTGAATCCTGAATTGTTTTTATTCTTCCAGTCTTCATGGGGTTTTGTGTTACTCTTGAATTGCTCATATCAATTCCTTTCTTTCCGAATAGTATATTCAAAGGTATTTGGCTCATCAAACTCAATTTTGTCCCTGTAGGACTGAGGTAATCCACTAATAAATCGTTGCATCTTTACCTTTTCATCCTTTATATAGGGCACATACCTCATCAGCTCAAGAAATTTGTTGATATACTCATCCATGGTGAGTTGTCCCATCTTGAGTTCATAGAACTCCTTGGTATTTTCATCAAAGTACTTTTCTAACATGTACTTATTATTGAAGTATTTCTCAAATTGTTTCCATGAAAAGTCCTTCTCATGGAATCCTTTCACATTCCTAAGGTCCTCCCACCTGCTATCTCCTAAAATGGCACTGTCATTTTACCAATTTTTAGGTGATAGGAACAAGTCCAAAAATCCATTTCCAAAATTTTTTAGGTGTGTTAGAAGGTCTTCTATTTAGATACAAACTTGGAAAAAACATCAATTTTGGTCTTGGCAATCAAATCTTTAAATATCAGATTTCGGTGGTTAAGAGGAGATAAAAAAATGCTCATTAACCACTGAAAGTCTTGGTTTCGGTGGTTAAGAGGCGAAAATAAAGGGCCTATTAACCACAGAAAACGTTTCTATGCGCAAAAGGAAAAATCCCATGCTTTTGCACGAGCCAGATGTCAAATGGGCGCAATCATTAAGTTATAACCGCCGAAAGTTTATCTAGGTGGTGAGGTATGAAGTTCTTATGGAATCTTATCTGAAGATTTATGCCATATTCTCCCTTTAACTACCAATTGTCATTTCAGAATTAAGGCTCGGTAGAAATCCAAAATTCCATGCATGATTTTTAGATAACATAATTGATTTGTCACATGGGCCTTCATTATCTCCAGTCACGAGGATACATAATCATTATGACTTCATTTGATTTCTGTTTCAATTTCATTAATATTCAATATTGAATCCGAGAGTCATTGTTATTGTCATGATCCTGTGATTTCCTCATGCAAACTCATACTCAGCAGCCATAATCTCGTCATTTGTCAAGGTTGCCAAGTGGAATTCGAGTTCAATTGTTGGTTATTGAGCCATTTGTCATCCAATTCAAAGAAAAATCTGAGTCATTGTGATTCCCATGCAAATTAATTCACCACAGATCCGTTTTTGAAAGTTACATCTTTCAGTGGTTAAGAGGCCTAAATTTTTCCCTCTTAACCACCGAAAGCCTGTAACTGCCAAAATCACCGAGTTTTTGCCAAGATCGGGATTTTTTGAGTTTGAATGGCATGAAACCTCTTCGAATGGACATTTTTTGAATTATCAAGTCAAATCCAATGGCTATTTTTGAGGGATAAGGAAAATAAGAGGTGTTTCAATCATATTCGGTATCTTTTTCAAAGACAGAAAATCAGGATTTTTGCACACTTCAGCAAATTTGAATTTTATCCTTGGAGGACCAAATCAAACAGCCTTGGAAGGCTAGGCTTTACTTCATCAGCACTCTATCACTCTTGAAGATCATTAGATATGGATTGACCTCATCTTGAGGGTCTCTTCCTAGTTTTTTGTAAATATTGTTTACATTTTGTATTTAGAAAATTAGATCCATTAATTTAGGATCTGAAAACTGTATTGTAAAGCTATAAAACTGAAGACAGAAGATGAACAAAGGGTTCAATTTTGAGTTCTATATGCTATTGTTTTGTATGAAAGAAATGTTCTTTAATATATCAGCCAACAAGCTTCTTTCATTTGTTACTGTCAGACCTTCTTTCATCTCTGTCTATGCTTATGAGTGGAATTAGTTCTTTTGTCTCTATTTAATGATCCTATGGTAACTGCCATCTTACTTTTGATTGTTAAGCAAGAATCATAAGCATCCTTGGCTAGTTTGTTGACCCATCATATATATGGTTTTATGTATGTTCTGGTTAACTGATTAGTTTTCTTATCCATTTGTTATACAAACCTATCTGACAATAGCTCTTGAAGGACTTGTGTTGCATGAATATAGTCAAGACTGTCTTGAGAATACAATCCAGGGGTTAAGATATTCATATTGATCCAAACCCACACCTATTATTGAGAAAATAGTTTCCAAAAAGATTAAGTTACCAGGCATCTCTGACTTACAGCCTAGGAGAGTTTTCTGGAGTGATAACACCACCAAATGCAAGCCTTCCCATTTAGGTTGAAAGTCGTTATCCGAGACTTTGAGTTTTCAGAGTAGTCATGAACTCTGAAGTACTTCTTCAAGACGAGTAGCCAAACTTCTGCTTCTTCCCCATTCTTAATCTCTCCGTCGAAGGTGGGTGGTTTATCTTTCTTGAATTATTCTAGGTCATGACTCTTGGAATGTTTCCTCTTCTTTCCTCTCAGCTGAGAATGGGAACTATTTTTTCCACTAGAAGATTTCTTGGATTTGCCAGTGTCCTCACTAGAGGAATCTTCCATTGAATGTCTCTTGGCTCTATGTTGGGCCTTCTCTGAGGTGCTCCTCCTGGTGTGTCCACTTTTAGGACCATGCTTATGTGTCTCAGGTGGATGTGGATTTTTATTATTATGATGTCTGTCCACATGTCTAGCAAGTGGACCATGTTGTAGTTTCCTTTATATATATGATAGGCTTTGTAGTAGGACTGCATTAATTTTAGTCTTCTTTTCCTGCTCCTTGATTATCCTCTAATTGTCAGCCTTATAATTCTATAATTCTTCCATGAGGCTTCTTATAGTTTCATCCAAATTTGGAGGGGTTTCCACCACCCTCCTTTTGTCAGATTCTTCCTCTCTATTGTTGGACCTCCCCCCCAACTGTTGATGTGTCACCATCCTTTACGTTGTAGATATCATGTTTTTCACTGACTGCTTGAGTGCTGATAAAATATTTTTTGTTAGCTACTAATCCACCAATTCATGAACAACACATATTATTGCAAGGTAAAGTTAGTTCTTTAATTGGAAACATTAGAAACCTATAGTGCATACTTCCAAAAAATATATCAACAATAGAAGGTGTCGCTCCTCTCTTCAATAGAGATTCAGACAAGTTTCTTGTAGAAGGGGGTAAGGCAGGGTGTTACCCCATACGTTCTCTAATAATGTTTTTTTATGCGACTCGTGCATGATCCCAAGCATACCAAGTGTTGTTTCCATGCTATGATACCAATTTGTAACATACCCAACCCCTTAAAGGACCTTTCTAGGCATGGGGCATCAAATTTTTGCTTTCCCTAGTTCATTTTTGGTCCCTTACTTAAGAAAAACCCTCTTAATCATCTCCCCCAAAAGTTACATCTCTCATTGTGCGCTTGAACCAGCTAGCAAGGTCTTCCTAGTTACCTCGAGATGAAAACCGAGAGCTAAGAGCCTATATTAGCAAAGGTTTTGGCACTTTGAAAGTTCTTGGACTTTGGGAGTTCCAACGATGTTGTTAAATTCTTAGATTATTAAACAACAGAGGGGATCAAAGTTCCACGTCCTCCATCGAGATCTATAGTTAAAGGGGGGGATACGATATTTGGCACAGAACACTCATTTTTCCTAACCCTCGAAGTCTTGAAATATCGCCACATACCTTAGCCCTTCGATGATTGGCATTCGAAGGTATTTGTTCCATGCCTTCGATGTTTTGGTGGTCTGTGATTGTCGTTGCAATTTCAGTGTTCGGTTATCCCCGTTGTACCCTCCTTAGCTATATTGTGTTCAATCTTCCAAATTATTTAAATCATCCAGACTCCCAGAGTTCTGGACACATCACCAACCATGTTGGCCAAGTGGGAACGAACCAGAAGTTGACACATGGTGAGGGTCAAGGGGTGACATGTGCCCTCATTACCCCATCATACGGTTGGGATTTACCCACATGGATCCATAGATCCATGGCCCTCATTACTTCATGGCTCCAGGATTTGGATCTTACCGAATCCTCTCAGCACAAATCCTCTGAAGAGCTAAGTCTCTAGATTCTAGGATTTGGTGCCACATGTCCTCTTCCTATCAACGACCAAGATTTATTTCGGCATTCATGACTTTGGTTCTTTTGACACCTTGAAAATACTTGGTTAAATTCCTCTAGAGTATGAATTCTCTAGACCATGGGATCATTTTCCATGTACCCATTCATCCAATGGTCCTGGCTCAACGAACAACCCTTTGTCAGTGGATGCGTAGGACCACATATCGCTCCATGACGCATTCCCAATTGGTTAATTAACTGAGCGTATTTCCTTAGATCGATGGATGAGAGGGGTCCCAAAGGATCCAAGTATCAATTGTCCATGTGACTTCGTCAGTTCAACATTTGGGAATTTGGCATATATCTCCCATCTTTCCTTCCAGACCACACCTGATCTACTGCCATGTGTACCTAGCATCTATGGCCAGGATTTACTCTAGCTTACAGAGATATAGGGAAATTCATGATTCCCTATAGATCTGAATACCTGGACTACTGGATGATTGTTGATCTATGGACACGTGTCCCTCCCTTTTCAACGGTCCAGATTTACTCCGTGACTCCAACATTTAGGAGTTTCGGCACCAGACTACTCCTTTTTGCCCAAAGTAGAACTTCGTCGAAGTGCTTAAAGCTTCCCTTTCTTCATCTGATCTAACAGCTAAGATAGATCCATACTGAGTCCCCAGATCAATGACCCTCGTCGATTTGAGAATTCGGCCTTCAGTTATTTCCTAGGGTTGTGGAATCATAAGTTCTGAAATCCCGAAGACGAAAGAGATATCTCCTTTCGGACTAGTGCAGGGTTCCTAGGCGCTGGTCACATGGATCATTTGGGAATTCTTGGGGGATAAGTGAAAATCCCTTTTTTCCACAAAAGGGGTTAAGGACATGGGACAGAGCCCTCGGTCAGATGGGGGGGAAATAATCTGAAGGGGGAATCCTTCTCCCATAGAATTCGAACTTGACCTACCTTCTAAGTTAAACTTCAATGGATTTGCAGGACATAGACATTTCAGTTGATTCTACCCCGACCCTCCTGCAGAATCCCATCCCATGAATCTCTAGAAGCTAGTCTAAGAAAATTCAAAGATCATGAAAACATTGCAGTTTGCAGAAGTAAAAGTGTCTATCTAATATATGTTCAAATACTAAAATACTTAATCACAAACACAGAAATTTCATTATCACATCCAATATATTACATAGAGTATGAAAATACTTATTAGAACTAGAAAACGTGAAACAACTGCTGAAGGGGATGCTCGTTTCCTCCCAACCATAGTCACAGTCACTCCTGACAGATTTACTAGTGGCCACCCCCAAGCTAGACCATGTTTCTCTGAGAGAGATTCTTTCTCTTTGCTCCACGATAGTCATGGATGAAGGTTACTCTCCTCCTCCCACGGGAACTGGGTCTCTATTTTTCTCTAATCAAATCAAGGAAGTTTGCATGAGTACTTCCCTAGTCACTCGTCAACCCCATTTATCATCTTGTATCCAAACCTTGTCCATGGCTTCTTTCATCCAAAATGAGATTACTTCTCATCTTTTTATCTCAACTTCTGAGTCAAAGTGTCCTCTCATTCTCTTCTCAGGAGAGTGTTTTATCTACTCTGTTATCTCGCAGATCTCTCTCTGTCCTCGAATTACCTCCTTTCTTTCCTTCCTCAGCAAGGTTGCATGGGTCTGAATCCCAATTCGTGGTTAGGCATAGAAGCCTTACATATGGGTACCCTACCCCATATCATCATTAACTCTTGAAGATGGCCTTCCAACTACCATTCTGATTGGTAATTAATTTCTGGGTCAGAGGACTGTTGAGCAATTACACCCAGTAGGTACTGGTCTAGTGAGGGTCATATCAACCATTCTTGGTTTATCCTCACCATCTCTCTCATAACATCCATGGTCTATCTTGGAAAACTTACCCCCTTTTAGTGATTGTGAAACACATATCAAATTTCTATTAATAACAAAAAATTCATACATTGACCCTTTTATACAAAGGTTCATCAAATCAAGCATTCACACATATTTAGTTTTCCATAGTCTCTTGATCATTTATAGTTATATTTACAAGCTAGGGGAAATAGGGGTATTACAGAGAACAATTGAATCCCATTTTCCTTCTTTGATATCTATTTTCCATCCTCGATTTAATTATTTCCTTAATGGATACAAAGTGTTTAAAAAATACAGAGATTTAAATCCAGAGCTAAACCAAAATGAATATTGGTTTATAGCAATCAAATTTCAAAACCCTGCATTTTTATTTGTGGTTCCAAACACTCAATTTCCTCTACTCAACATCAAAAGATGTTATTTCCACACATCTCCTCAACACTCTTTCCATAGGGGAATATAACCCAGAATCAGACTTTGAAATTGTTCTTGATTAGCAATATCCCACAATTGCAATCAAACAATGCGATCCTTGAGGATTTCTGCAACTAATTTTGAAGAGTTGGAATTTCTATGATTAATGGTCTTCATGGGGGGTATATTTTTCACCTGAGAATTGTGTTTTTATAGAGACCCAAATATGGAAGGGAGCATGGTCAAGTTCGATATTGGTGTCCACCCAACTATTCCAACTAGCTCCTCTTGTATGTTTTAGTTCAATGCGTTCTTTTGTACTTCTTTGTAATTGTGAGTTCTACACTTTTGTGGATGTATGAATCCCTACACATATTCCAAGTGGATACTGGTGGCCTCTCACCTAATCCAACTGGATTATTTTGTATGTTTTCATGTTAGCACATCTTGTTGTACTTCCAGGGCCGTTTTGGAGCCTTAAACAATGGTTCTTTTGGCTTGTCATAGTCAAACTGTAAACGGAGTCAAAGTTTGACAGTGTAATGTGTATTTCTCTGAAAGACCTTTCCAACATACTATCACACACCTAAAACAAAAGTTGTATGCAAAATTTACGACCCTGAGAAGTTGAGGTACCAATTTACCCATAGGGGCCCACATGACTTTTGGCGTTTCACCTCCTAGGGTTATGTTTTTGGATGTCTAGGGTTTTGGCATTCATGAGTAATATTAAAAAGGACTTTGGAGCCTCATTTTAGTCATTCTTCTTAGATGGATGCAAGTAGCAGCCACATATATTCTCAGAGATAGCTACCACCATTCTAACAAGTGTTTCAGTTATGCAGTTTTATAGTTTCAACCTATTTCATTTATTCAATAGAAGATATTGTTCACTGGATATTTGTGGTATTCTTCATATATTTGTGTTTATTGTATTCATTGTGTTAATCAGTTCATTCCACTCCTAAATCTGTATCAGTGGTATCAAAGCGATCTGCTCTTCATTTATTTTTGTTCGTGCATGTTCTTGACAAGATATGGGTACAAGAAGTTGGGACTCGAGCCAATAGAGTCATTGCAAGATCGGTTGTGCCAAGCCTAGAAACAACCATGGGGGACGAAAATAAATATGATGGAGGAGGAGATCCTATTAAAATGTTTCTCTAGGAATCTCTCGTGTGATAAAGGAACGAAATGATGGACAACTTTGCACAGAGCCTTCGATGGTTTCCCACAGGAGAAGCATATTCATCAAGAGGCCATGCAACCCCCTTCAAGGTACAGGTAAATTTTGATATTCCATTATTTGAAGGACTAGTAGATGTGAATGTTGTAGATAAATGGTTGAATCTGCTTGAAGGGTATTTTTTGGTCCACAATTTTTCCGATAGGGAAAATATTACTTTTGCACTCCTCAAGGTCATCCCCCATGTTAAGGACTGGTGGGATACTTACTCTGAGAAAAGGGTTGTAGAGGAATCTGTAATATTTGTGGTGGCCCCTACATGGGATTCCTTCCAGGATGCCATTAAAGAACAATACTACCATGTTGGAAGCTAAGAGGACCAGTACACCAGATGGACCACCCTGCGTCAATAAAGGGACCAGACAGTACTAGATTTCACCAATATTTTCCATACCCTGTGCACCAAATTTGGTATCAAAGACTCTAACCAACATTTGGTGCTCAAATACCGTGGTTGTTTGCATAGATACATTCAAACATAAATGGAATTTTTGGAAATCACCGCATTGGGCATGAATTATAGATACACTGTCAAGATCGAGCAAAAATTTAAGCAGAAGAGGTGAGAGTTTGGATCTGCAAACTCCTCATAGTTGAAGCAGGGAAAAGGTGGCCCCAACCCACACAGTAAGGGACCAAGCCAATATGGCCACTCTCAAGAAAATCAATCCAAGCTGCAACAGAAGAAGGGAAACGAGAAGATGAAGAAGGACACAGGAAAATGGTGTGAGTACCATAAAATCCCTTAGCACAACACTAAATAATGTCGCTCCATGTAGTCACTCATGGCCAACTTGAAGGCTTCTGATTCAGAGGCCGATTCGGATTCTGAATCAAATCCTAAAGGAGGGAATTGGATTATCAATGTTTAACTGAGTGCCACTGTCGCTATCACCAAATTCTGTCCAAGCAAACCAGAAGAGAAAGAGGAAGGGGAATGCCTCTTTCACTCACAGATGTGGGTAAAGGGGGCTCCGCTACATTTCATTGCTGATAGAGGCAGTCAGAATAGCATGATTTCAGCATGGGTCATCAAGCGGTTGGACCTACCAATGACATTGCACTCCCAACCCTACACCATCAGTTGGCTTCGCCAAGGAAGAGATCTATGTGTCAGCCAACAGTGTCGTGTTCCCTACGAGATCAAGCGTTTCAAAGATGAGGTATTGTGTGATATTTCTCCACTTGACGTTTTTGATGTTATTTTAGGAAAACCATATTTTTGGAAGCGTCATGTTGTGTATGAGTTTATACCCTACATTGTTATTATTATTTTGGGTAGACAATTTTATAGGATACCATAGGTAGCACTGCCTACCGCTATTTCTTTAATCCCTGATAAACAATGTAGTAAGGTCATTTCATAGATTGGGAAGTTTTTCTTCTTTGTGATCTGTGCTCACAGTAAGCAGAAGGTCGACACCACATATTTGGCCTCTACACAGAGCCTCTCTTTGCAATAGAAGCAAGAAAACGGGATCGTGGAAGAACACAGAGACATATTCTCCTCACCCACCAGGGTACCGACGCACTTCTAAGTAAAGCATCCAATTGATTCGGACCCCAGTGTACCTCTACCTAATGTAACAGTCTATCATCGCACACTGATGTAAAATGACAAAATCAGGCATCAGATCCAAGAGCTTCTTCAAAAGGGGCACATTAGACCTAGATCCTCCTCTTGTGGAAGCTTGATTATACTGGTGCAGAAGAAGGATGGGACTTGGTGACTATGCATTGATTACACAGCCTTAAACAAAATCACAGTCATGAACTGATAACCAATTCCCAGGATTGATGACCTCCTTGACCAACTCAAGGGGGAAAAGTTCTACAGCAAGATTGACCTAAAGTCTGGCTACCACCAGGTTCCCATCGAAACAATTGATGTATGGAAGACAACCTTAAAATCTAAAGGTCTCTTCAAATGGTTGGTCATGCCCTTTGGCTTAAAAAATGCACCAACCACTTTCTTGAGATTGATGGATGATGAGGCCCTTCACCAACTCTTTTGTGGTGGTATATTTGGATGACATCCTCATCTTCAGTAGAACTTGGGAGGAGCACATGCAGCATATTCAATAGGTTTTGAGCACTCTGTGGTAGCACAAGCTATATGCCAACTTGGAAAAATGTTCTTTTGGCATGAACATGGTCCAATACTTGAGCTACATTGTTGATGAGCATGGGGTACATGTTGACCCAACTAAGATCCAATTCATTCGTTACTGTCTAGTCTCAACCACACTAACTGAGCTTCAGAGCTTCTTGGGACTGGCCAACTTTACAAATGGTTAATGTTGGGATTCTCCCATATTGCATGGGCCCTCAGCCAGGTGACCAAAGGCGATGGCAGGGAAAATTTTTTGTGGGGGAAGGAACAAAAATGAGAATTTGATGATCTGAAGCATCTCTTGTGCTCAACTATAGTACTCTCCTTGCATGATCTGCAACAACTGTTCGATATTAATACTGATGCATATGACTATGTTGTAGGTGCAGTTCACACTCAACATGGTCATATGGTGGCATATCATAGCGAGACACTCTCAGATACTATCCAAAAATACCCACCCTATGACAAGGAAATGTATTCCATTGTAAAATCTTATCGTCAATGGAAACATTACATTCTGAGAAAGGAGACAATCATCCACACTGATCAAAATCCTCTACAGTTCATACATACACAGGGGAAATTGCAGAACGACCTCCATCAAAAGTGGTCCACCTACCTACAACAGTTCCATCTCAACATCAAGTTTAAGACAAGGATCTCAAATCATGTCACTGACTACCTCAGTCGACCTCATGTGACTGCACTCACCACTGTGCTCCATTCCTGTGGACATGAGGTATCTTAGTGGCCCCAACTTTATCAGCAAGATCCAGACTTCGCCACCACCTATCAACTCTTGGGTATAGGCGTGACTATCAATGATTTTCACATTCAGGATGGACTATTATGTCATATGGGCCATCTCTATGTTCCTACAAGCAAGCGTGCAAAGATGATTTGGGAATCACGCTACAATCGAATGGAAGAACATTTTGGAGTGGAGAAAATTGTGGTTGTTCCTCAGAAACATTTTTATTGGCCAAAACTTCGACATGACGTCAAAAATTATATCATATCTTGCACTGTCTGTGCCATTTCCAATCCAGACATCAAGAATCATCTTAAGAACCAAATATATATAGCATAGAAAAACCTCAGAAAAAGTACTCAACGCCTTGAAAAAGAGATAATTTCAGATAATAAGCCTCTTCGAGGGGGCAACCTCCTTTTACCCCACTTAAATGTTCAAGTACAAGATGATTCAAAATGAAAATGTATC
>ML797336.1:175437-197721 GCA_009831015.1 Picea engelmannii | reverse complement strand
AAAAAAAAAAAAAAAAAATCAAATTGGAATATACAAACGAATTAAACTAAAAAGAAAATGAGAAAAGTCAGAAAAGGGAAAAAGAGGGGGGAAAACCTAAGTGAAAAGAGAATTAGGGTTTGAGGGGATAAGAGGGAGGAGAAGGAAAAAGAGGGGGGCTTTTTGTTTTTGCTGAGATGGGATTGCTATTGCTGGGAGAAGGGAGACTGACTGATTGCTGGTAGGGGTTGGGAATCCTCAGCATACGTGAGTGGTAGCTCAGCCTTTGAGGCGAGCTGAGGAGCTAGGTTTCTCTTTGGTTGTGTGTGGCCCCTTTGCGGCTCGGGGGGCTGAGGGGGAAGAAGAGTACCCCTAGCGTTTGGCTGGGAGGTACCGGTGAGTTCGTTGTTGTCGGCAAGCAGGAGCTGGAGCTGCAGGAGCACAAGAAACCATGCTGCAAGCGTTAAGGTCACAGGTAAGTAATTCTCTGAGCATTTCTATCTGGCTGTGTGTGTTTATAAACTATAGTTTTAATGGTTATTGTGCAAATTGTAGTTCAGTGGTTATAGTGTGAACCGCGTTCTTAAACTGTAGATCAATGAGTATTGTGTAAACTTGTGGCTTCGTTGGTCATAGTACAAACTTAGTTTGTAACTGTGTAGTTTATTTATGATTGAATGTTCCACACTGTGTAATTTTTATAAATTATTGCTCTGGACTGCATAGATTTTATTTATGGCTTTAGACTGCGTAGATTTTGGTTTTTGTTCTGGACTGTAATTTGTTTTCACTATTGCTCTGGGCGGAGTAAAAGAAACCTTACTTAGGGTGGGGTGCTGTGTAAAATTTTCATGATTCATTGTGCTAGAACCCCAACCCTTTCTCTTACCTGAGCCTTGGCCCTTGTTGGCGGAGAATCTCGAATAAACCCGCGTTGGCATCACCCCCCTACTACCCTGGACATTTGATGGAATCCCTTCCAAAAAAAAAAGGGGGTTTAACCTTCAGCAATATTCGCTTGGTGACCTGCGACGGTGTATTTTAAATCTCTGTGAAATTTTTTTTCTTCTCAGCGCTGTGGCTGGTTGTATCTCCGTAAATTTTTAAAATCTCGGTGTATTTTTTTATTTTATCTCCGCGTGGTGGCTTGTGGTATCTCCGTGTTTTTTTAAAAATAAAAACCTCTGGGTATGTTTACCTCAGCGCTGTCGCACGTCGAATCTCGTCGTATTTTAGTCGCGGTGTATTGCTGGCTCATTGGCTCTGAGTATTCCAGGTACTTGGGGAAATACTCCCTGCGTAGTTGCTTGTTTTTGTTTTCTCAACCAGCACCCAATAACTTTTGGCTTTTTAATTATTCCTGCCGTCTAAGAAATTTTTCTAACTGTCTATTATCCCTGCCGCCAAGGAAATTAAGCCGCCCAGGAATTTAAGACTGAGAGATCCCTAAAAAGAAAAAAAGGGGGGACCCTTCTGCCTTATGAGATATTACACCGCTTCTTGAAACGCTCTGCCAGTCTCGATCCTGCCCCACCAACCATTTTCTATTGTTAAGAAAGAGACCCTCGAACATTTCGTGGCTGTAGACCTGGCCCCCAGTTCAGTCCGGCATTGATTGATACTACCTACAAACTTGTAGAGCCTTTTTGCTGTTAACCCGGTGGAACGCTAACCTGTAGCTGCGTGTCACCTCTAGCGTTCTCCCCAAGAGAAGCTGGGACCTACAGACCATGCGACTGTAGCTTCCAGGGAGTAATGATGTACTGTCGGGGAGTTAATGCATTTAAGACGTTCGGAGGGTGTCAAATTTGTCAGAGTTGGCGTGAATGTTAATTCATGGAATTATGTTATAACCAAGAATGCAGGAATAGCGTGATCCTATGGATAGGTTACCGGAATTAAGGATAATAGCGAATTAATTGGGTAGAGTGTTGGGCAGAAGCGTGGAGTCTATAACTCACCTTGCTGTAATGCCACCGGTTGTGACTTCCGTGACGAGGTAAAACGAATTTCTGAACGCCAGTATAAATGTTTATGGCAAGGCACTAGCAGTAAGGGCTTATGAACAATCGCTGTAATAAAATGTGGTTACCGTAAATGACAGCGTAATATGCAACCCTAATCGATTGATTATTAATAAAGGGATACTGTAGCGATAAGATAAAACTTGATTGTTAACTGTCCGGATTGTAATATAAGCGTTATGGCAGCGACTAACGTTGGGTTATGGCAGCGACTAACGCGGGGTTAAGAAAGCTCGGGGACTTGTCCTTATACTTATTGGTTGATAAAGAGGTTTAGACAAGGAACCAATTACAGTAAGGATAAGGTCAATGCTCATATTATTGTTAATTATCGTTGCTCTATGATTATCCTATAATTTATTCGCTTAATGAAATGTCAGTTGGGTTATTGGGATAATCCAGCGTTTTAATTCCGCTGGCTTGTTGTTGCAATTTTAATTATCTTTTAATTAATCCTTTACTGGAAATGTCGATACTAGTGGACCTTGCCATGTTTAGCATGTGTTCAGCTGCAGTGTTAATCTTAATTAATGAAAACGTTAATGCGAGTAGATTTGCAATGATATTAACAGTTAATGTAATGGAAAAATTATTATAATAATATAAATAATTGACTGTTCATGTCGGCAGAATTGCAACGATAAGATATAATTAAATGTTGCGTGGGTAAATTAGGTCGGCCCAAGTCCAAGAATAAACCAGCTTTTAAAATCAAGGATCAAGTCATCGTAATAACTAAGATTATTTCATATCTATACCTATCATACTTCTATGGGTTTATATTCTCAAAACCTTGTTCACTTTAGCCATGAAATTACAAGGGGTCTTGATTGATTTAGGCATTGAATAAATATATAACTTATTCTTGCATGAGACTAAGACCTGAAGTTATATTTTTAAAATGGAAATTAATTTTATATCCAATTGTCCTTTAAAGATTTGCTCTAATTATACAACATGGAGGGTGTTGTTTCACCTTACAACATTGTGAAGGATAGCTTGGTTGCTTGTTATATAATTTAATAACGCTATTATTTGGAATTGACCTTAAGCACATTGAAAAATCAAGGGCATGTAATACAATGCAAGGGAAAGGAATGAGATTTTATAGTTGTAGTATAAGTTGTTGTTCTTTAGTTGAATATTAATACAATATAAAAGTTACTGTCATAGAAGGTAAATTTTGTTATTAATAGGAATGTTATTGTAAATTAGTTGAATATTAATATAAAACCAAGTTTTAGTGATAGAAAAATAAATTTTGGTTGTTTAATAGAAGTGCTAATGTAGTATAGAGAGTGATGTTGTGATCGATTAGGGTGATTTAGTTTATGACTATAATTTGCTTTCCATTTACGTGGGCGGAACAACTCATTACAAAATTGTATCAAGAATAATTATAATTTTGGGTCATGTGATTGTAGCTTAAATGTTGACGGTTATTATTGATACTAACTCATAAGATGTCATGTAAGGTGAACGTTATTAATGATGAATATCAATGTGAAGTATTGTTTAAGGTAGGCTTGTGGTATTGATAAGGTTAGGGGTATGGTTGAGTACCGATGATAATCACTCTAGGATATAGATAAGGTAATTATGGTAGACAAATTGTAAGGTGGAAGGGGTTATCCGTATACTTAGTTGGGTAGTATAAAATGTGATGGAAATTTAAGGTATAGGGAGGATATGGGTAGGATTATGGGAATGTTCTTGTAATAAATATCCTATAAGGGGTAATGGTGATGTCGAGATGGATTAGTATGGATACTACCTTATAAGAGGTCAGGTGGATGTTATCTGATTGCAAGGTAAGTGAGGTAATTGAAATGGAGCACATGTTTAGTATGTTATTGTAAGGGTTATTGATAAACATATCATGTAATGCCCTTTGAAATTAGTAAGGTAAGTTCTCACGATTCTTAAAGCGGGGATTGCAGTTAGCAGTTGGTACCTTTTAAGGCCGAGTGGGAACCCGTCGTCTAATATAAGTCCAATGGAGAAAATGGTTGTGATTGAAGTCAATAAGCCTCTCTAGTGGTTGGTCGATGTCGGAGGCCTTCTAACTCATGTCTTCCATCGGGGACGTGGTTTCCCTTGATTTTGTAGTGCTTGGTTCTCCTGCTTGGGTAGGCTGTCCGTGTCGGGCGGGTTGTAGACTCCTCTTGTAGATTATTATTTTTGTCAGTGTGTGATCCGGTGGAAGGAATCCAGTGCCGTATCAGTAGTCTCGGGCTGTTTAAAGGCACAGTTCCACTACTGCGACTTTACTGTCGGATTCCTTCTTTCCTTGACAGTACTTTGCCTAACCCCTGATGTCTGTTTCTGCCTACAGCCGTTAGATGCCCGCCTCTTGTCGGGGGCATTTTCTTCTCGTTGTCTCTATGTTATGTCGGGTCGTCCGGATTGAGTTCATCCTACTTGCGACCGGTTGGTTCGAGTGTTGACGTAGAGTTGAGGGGGTTGTCTCTTCTACACACACGCACACACTTTAGTGAAAAAAAAAAAAAAAAAAATTCACCGGTTGACTGAGTAGATGTCCTTAGCTAGGAGGGTTTTTACAGAACTAGTGTGGGTCCATTTTTGGATACCACAGACCATCATCTCTAACCATGACAACAGGTTCCTCACCACATTTTAGTCGAGTCTCTGGTCATTATTGGACCCCAAGATCATTGAATCCACTACTTTACACCCCCAAATTGATGGCCAAATAGAGGTCGGCAATCAGATGATTGTGCACATCCTGCGCATGTACAACTCTAAGCATCCATGTACATGGGATGAGAGTCTCCCCTATGTTCAACAAAATTACAATAGGGCTCTCCATAGCTCCACCATCCATAGCCTATTTCAGGTGGGGATGGGATTCCAACCCTTGAGTACCATTGATGTTTCACTACCTCTTTCCACCACATAGACAGACTCTTCCCATGTTCAGTCTGAGACTGACAAAGACACTAGATTCATTGAGACGATTCATCACATCTGCCAACAAGTCTAGGATATTTTGCAGAAATCCAATCCTAAGTACAAGCAGCGCCATGATCAACACAGAGTATCGCACAAGTTTCAGGTTGGCGACGAAGTTTGGTTACATTTGCAGAAGGAGCATCTCACAGGGCCCCATCAGAATCTCCTTCCACTTCACTATGGGCCTTACACTATCACCAAGGTTGTGGGTAGCAATGCTTTTCAGCTCATCACTCCACCATTCCTTAGCTTGCACCCAGTGTTCAATGTGGACCTCCTTCGGCCATATTTTCCACCATTATTAGACACCTCAGAGATCGCAGAATAGCTACGATCAAAATATCTCAACCCTGACTGCATGGAACAAGCATCCACTGATCCGATAGTGGACACATAGGTCAAGGGCACTCGCCAGCAGAGGATCTAGCTTTATTGGGTTGTCAAGGAAGGGAATCTCCTACACCAAGGCAAGTGGCTCACCCAAGGACAAATCCAACATAATTTTCCTCACTTGATGTGGCAAATCAATACAATGGAGACCATTTCTTCCTAAGGGGGAGGATTGATCTAGGTGGATATTGGTGGCCACCCACCTATTCCAACTGGCTCCTCTTGTATGTTTTTAGTTCATTGTTTTCTTATGTACTTCTTTGTAACTCTGAGTTCTACACTTCTGGGGTTGTCTGAATCCATACACATCTTCCAAGTGGATACTGGTGGCCTCTCACCTAATCCAACTGGCTTATTTTGTATGTTTTCATGTCAGCACATCTTGTTGTACTTCCAGGGTCGTTTTGGAGCCTTAAACAATGTTTTTTTGGCTTTCCACAGTCAAATTGTGGATGGTGTCAAATTTTGCTAGCTTAATGTGTAGTTATCTGAAAGACCTTTCCAACAGACTATCACGCGCCTAAAACGGAGGTCGTATGCAAAAGTTATGACCCCAGGAAGTTGACGTACAAACTTACCCATATGGGCCCACATGACGTTTGGTGTTTCACCTCCTAGGGTTAGGTTTTTGGATGTCTATGGTTTTTGCATTCATGATTAATATCAAAATGGCCTTTGGAGCCTCATTGTAATCATTCTACTCAGACAGATACGCGTAGCAACCACATCTCTTCTCAGAGCTAGCTACCACCATTTGAGCGAGTGTTTCAGTTCTGCAGTTTTACAGTTTTAGCCTATTTCATTTATTCAATAGAAGCTAGTCTTTACTGGATATTTTTGTTACTCTTCATATATTTGTGTTTATTGTATTCATTCTCTTAATCAGTTCGTTCCACTCTTAAATCTAGATCAGAGCATGAGATTGGAAACAAAGAATGCAAAGGATCTGTGCAAAAGAAAACAATGGATTGGACACTGATATAACCGCTAATGTGAGTATTGGTTTTGAGAATGGTGATTCACTACTAAGAAAAATGATATGATTTATCTCATGGATCTACCCAATGACCTCAAACTACATCAACATAAGTTTCCACCATCTATAGAATATGGATAATTTGTGTGCTAATTCTATCACTATGAGACAAATCGACACAGTGCTTAGAGCCACAGATATGGAAGGCAGATATATCCCACAGTGATTATACCCCACGCCTTTGCATACAACATTTAAAAGGAGGAAATATGATTTATTTATTATTTATTTATTTTTCTGACAATGTCCAGCATGCAGTTGTAGTGTAACAATTCCTCCACATAAGCCAACTAAAAAGAATGATACTTTACAAAACTTGTGCACTATGGAGAGAAAGAGACTCTAGGAACATCAAACACTCCTTGTAGGCCACCATATGAAAGAACTAAGTACATTGATATCCCACATGTCTTCTAGAAGGAGGAGCCCATGCCATCGTCAAAGGATGAAAAGGTTTTTTTGTTTTTTCATGATGTCATATCCTATCAAACAATTTTATTTATGTTCAAAATTGTTAGGCAACAAATACTAAAACAACATGAAAATATAAAGAGAAGAAGAATTGCGCCTTGAGAAATAGATACAAGAATTAAATATCATCCTCTTTAAGGGAGAAACCTCCTTTTACTATAGATAAAATGTACAATAATGAGATGAGATGATTCTAAAACTAGGTCTCCTTAGTGTGTGTGTGTGTGTGTGTATATATATAGAGGAGACAAAGGGTACAATTACAATTAAATGTTCTAGCCGAAAACACTAATATAACAATAGAAATATAACTCACTATCTAGGGATTTACCTAGGGATTTACATGAGTCTTTGTCTAGGGATTAACATGCCCCTCCCCTTAAAACAAGTGTTGTCCTCAACACTTGACTAATTGTGGGTGGTTCTACATGAATAACTCATCTTCCCATGTGGCCTCTTCCACTGGTAGGTTCTTCTACTTGATGAGGTACTCAGTAATTGCTCGATTTTGTAGTTGCTTAATCCTTGTTTTAATCATTGTTTCTAGTTATAGTATGATTTTCCCTTCTTCATTAATCTTTGTTAAAATAGTTTGAACTATTATATTTTAATCGATTACCTTCCTTAAGAAAGAAACATGGAAGACTAGTTGTACATGTGAATATCGAGGCAACTCCAATTTCTAAGCCATACTTCCAATCCTCTGTAACACCTTATAGGGACCATAATACTTAGGTGCTAATTTATTGTTCTTATTTTTTTGCTTGAGGGGCATATTTTTGTATGGTTGTACCGTAAAAAATACTCAATCCCCCACTTCAAATTCACTTTCACTGTGATGTTGATTTGCTTGTTCTTTCATCCTATTTTGTGTTATAATCAAGTTGTCCTTCAATAGTTTCATAACCTCTTGTTGGTACCCTATGTGGTGCTCCACTCCTTGAATATTTGCATTCCCTTTCAAGGATGATGTGATGGATGGAGGATTATATACATAAAGTTCCATAAATGGGGACATTTTTTATGAAGTATGAAAGGATGTGTTGCACCACCATTCTGCCAAAGGAAACCACTTGACCCATTGTGTTTGTTTATCCAATGCAAAGCAACAAAAATATCCTTCTAGACATTTATTCACAATATCATTTTTCCCATCAAATCAAGGATGGAAAGATGAGTTGTGATACAATTGAGTACCCAAATAAGAAAATAATTCAGTCCAAAAATTTCCAGCGAAAATTGGATCTTTGTCACTTACATTAATATTGGGGATTCCATGTATCTTTTGAACCATTTCTATGAATTATGTGGCTACTTTAATTGCTTCAAAAGGATGAGAAAGAGAGAAAAAATGAGCATACTTTGTTAGTGGATCCATTGCTACCATGATGACATTACTTCCTTCATATTTCATTAAACCCATAATAAAATCAATTGAAACCTCTTCCCAACATTGAATTGGTATAGATAATGGTTGTAGGAGACCCAGGGTCTTGATTGTCTCTCCTGTATTATGTTTCCAGACCACACATTCAGCCCAAAATTTTGAACATAAGCTTTAAGACCTTCCTAGAAAAAATCCTTCTTGATCCTATGGTAAGTTTTCAAAAACATTAAATGCCCTCCTATAGGAGAAGTGTGCAATTTCAAAAGGACATTCTATTTGAGTTGGGATTTTTTGCATAGATATAGGTGATATTGATACCACAATAAATCATTCTTCCACACAAATTTATCTAATGCACTTTGTTCTTTTTGTAGTTGTTGAATGGTCTTGCATACCTTCTAATCTTGCTTCCATTATATCCTTGCTTCTTCCACCCAATCAGATTGTGGAATGGAAATAGAACATAGTAAACCCTCGATTTCTTCTTCTTTCCTTGAAAATAAATTTGATACCATATTATGTCTTCATTTTTTTTAGGGAATTTCAAAGTCATAACCTAGCATCTTTGTAACCCATTTTTGTTTCTCTTCTGAAGATAATCGTTGTTTCAAGAAGTACTTCAAACTATCATGATATGTTTTTACTTTGAAGTGTCTTCTTATTGGGTAAGGGAACCATTTCTTAATTGCATGTAGTATGGCCAACATTGTTGGGTTGTTATATTGTTTGTAGTGATAGAACAGTCATTCGACTGTCTAGTTGAGTTGGATCGACTAGGTGAGAATTAGTCGATGAGTCAATTCAAGTCAATGGTTAAGTCGAGGTTGAAGTGATTGACCGATAAGTTGGAAATCGAAGTGATCGACGAGTAAGTTGAAGTCGAATTGGATGATAGGAGGTTGACAGGAGGTCGAGTGGAAACTAACTAAATACCAACTAGAGGTCGACTAGTAAAACGACTGAAGTCAACTATAACAGAATCCCAAGATTTGTGGGATTTGTAGCCAATCATTTGCATGGATCTATAACCATTTTTGGGCACCATGATTTAGGGAATTTCATGTTGCAAATCCTATAAATAAGGCATAATTGTATTAAGTTGATCTTCATGTTCGGGTTGATGCTCATGTATATGTAAGCTAGATTGGTTGCAGGTTTGTTCTTGTGTAAATAAAGAGAGTATGATGGTGATTGTGTCTTAGGTGTAGACCAATGTTAGTCATGTAACTCTTTATTCATTGAATGAATAATACAACAAGGAGAAATATGCTCAAGGAATGTTATTTTTCCTATTTTTGGGTTTCCAGGGTAAAATATCTGTGTACTGTGTGTGATTGTCATTTATTTCCTTCTTAAATATATCTTCTCTTTTCTAGTTGGTGTAGTGTGAGTTTTTATTTCTCATCATTTTGTATCAGAGCAAAGGTGAGAATATTTGGGATATGAACTAAACCCAGGTCTAGTGGGAGTCTTAAGTAAGAGATATTTAAAGTTGTGCTTGGAAGAATGGAAATCAATTCAAGGATAGAGATCAAAAAATTCAATGGACAAAATTTTGAGATTTGGAAGCATAAAATTGAATATATCCTTGTAGATCAAGAGTGGTGGGTAGTTGTAAGTCCAGGTACCATTATCATGGGTATATCAAGGGAAGAATGGGAGAAAATTAAAAGAAGGGAAAGGAGTATGATTTGACTTTGTCTTGCAGATTCAGTGCTATTGAATGTCTCAGGTGAAGACTCGGCCAAGAAATTATGGGACAATTTGGGAAGATTGCACCAATCGAAATCCCTAGTAAATAAGTTGTTCCTTAGAAAGAAATTGTATATTCTAAGGATGAGTGATGGGAGCTCGGTCATAGAGAACCTGAATGCGTTCAATACTATAATAAGCCAATTATTTTATGTGAATATTAAAACCAATGAGGAGGAGAAATGTATTATCCTATTATGTTTATTTCCAGACTCCTAGGATAATTTAGTCGTGGCTATAGGGATTAATTCAACCACATTAGAACTATAAGATGTGGTTGCATCTCTATTATCAGAAGAAAGGAGACAGAAGAAGATGGAAGGATAAACCAAATATTCCTTAATGGTGAGAGGTTGACTGGGTGACATAGATAAAAATGAATTCTCCAGTATAAAATCTATGTCAAAGGGTAGATATAAATCCCTCGGTTCAGTCGACGAGAAGATGTTGAAAATGAATTAAAGTTGGGGATTACAAAAGGGATTGTAATTAAAAGAGATAGAAGTTAGTACATGATCCAACGAGAAGTAGTTGGCTGATAGAAAGACTACTTCAGATAATTGAGGCAATGTGTATCTAGCATCGGCTAGTACACAGTCGTATTAGGATGTTTGGTTGATCGACTCAGGAGAATCCTTTCATATGACACCTCACAGAGAATGGTTATATTAATATGAGATATATGAAGGGAGAGATGTGTTATTGGGGGAAGACTTGACAACCAAAATTGTTGGGCAGGGAAGAGTCTGATTGATACTATAGGATGGGAGGAGTAGAACCCTTTCAGGTGTGTTACATATTTTATGTTTGGAAAGAAACTTGATATTTTTCAGCAAAATGAGTGATGCATGTGTGCACACGAAGGATAGGTGCAAAATGATTAGGGGTTTGATGGTATTAATGAAAGGAGTTTGGATTGGAACCCTACATAAGTTGTTAGGGAATGTTAACTTGACTAGATGCAATGACATTATTGTTCTTGAAGTCAACTTGACTCAACTCGGGTCGAGTCAATACAAATTGAATCGACTATTCATTGTCAAGTCAACTAGACCATGTTATGGCACCGGAGAATGAGACACATTGGCGAAGAAGGACTTTGAGCCATGCACAACAAAGGTATGGTTGAAGTTTTTCCATATTGTAATTTGGAAGTCAATTTTTGTGAACATTGCATATATGGAAAAAAAAAAATCGGGAGTGACAATGGAAAAGGGGATTATATAATTGATTAATAATGATATATTTGGACATTTACAAGTCCCTTCACTTGGTGGATCCATGTATTATGTTTCCTTCATAGATGATTTTTCCAAGAATACATGGATATATTTCCTAAGAAAAATATTAGAGGTTTTCGAGAAATTCAAAGATTTTAAATCTCTCTTGTGGAAAACCAGATAGATAAAAATATCAAGGTGTTGAGAACTAACAAGGGTGGTGAATGTCGAGAAAATTAATTAACTTAAAACGCTTATCATTAAATCATCAATCTGGGGATGTAATCTTAGAGATTCCAACACTGTATATGCAGGTACTAGGACAAGAATGAATATCTAATCTATGGAAGATAAACTAGCATTGACTAAAGCTATGAAAAATGAAATAATATTGTTCACTGGGAAACAAAACAAGAAAGTGCTTTGTTGGCGCAGGATACAATATTTCACCCAAGAAATTCCTAAGAATTCATGTATGTAATTCTTAGAGAAAATCTCATTCCCACCTTCAATTTGCATTGTTATTGTATTTGCAAGAAGCAAACAAAGCATGTAAGAGATTGTCGAGAAATCAATCTACTTCACACATTGAAAATTATAAAAGGGAAAAAGGATATGATCTTTACTGGGTAACAATGCATAGTTTTAAAGGGGACAGGTTATGTTTATTTCTCTGTGAGGTAAAAAATGTCCACATATCAAAATCAACTCAATGTTATTATTCAACCCCCAATAATATTTATCTCCACTTAAAACAACTTACTTGTTAAACTAAAATAAGGGTAAAGAAGGGAGGATCGATCCACATACACACACTATGCAAAAAAAACTTGRAAACTTYAGAACATCTACACCTATGGATCTCCRATGTATAACTGCTAAATATYAGAAGCAAACAACACTATTTTTCRGTTTTGATCGGAAAAGCCACAGTGTTKTCAATAGACTRTCRACGTTTCGGATCCAAATCAGGATCCATCTTCAGGACAATGAGCCTGGGTTAAGAAAAAGGGAAGAGCTGGTATAAATMYTGGAAGTGTGGGAAAGTTTTCAGTGTYRGCTAGGTTTTAAAGTAKAATTATTTAATAAATTTTAATTATTTGCKAAGATTTCTAGGGTTTATTAATTTGTTTATTTAARGTTATAATAGTTTATTATTAATTKAGGGTTTTTTATTTTATCATTATTTAATGTTCTAGGGTTTAGTTAATAGGTAAAAAGTGGATTATTAAATTTATTTTAGGGTTAAGGTATTATAATCTAAGGTTAAGGTATAAACTAAATAATTAAAAAGAAGAATTAAATGTTTATTTATGAGTTTAATATTAGGGTTTCTAAATGTGTTTGTTTTGGGTTATAAGGTAAATAATTGGTTATTATTAATTTAATGTTGTGTATTAATGTCTTCATTTAGATTAATATGTTCTAGGGTTAGGTTATAGGTATTAAGTAATTTATAAGATAGTAGGGTTTTCCCTTCTTGTTAATCTATATTCTAAGTGGTATTACTTCGGGGTTAATTTTTGATATTAATAACCCAGAAGTAATAAACACTTAGAATATAGATTAACAAGAAGGGAAAACCCTATTATCTTATAAATTACTTAATACCTATAACCTAACCCTAGAACATATTAATCTAAATGAAGACATTAATACACAACATTAAATTAATAATAACCAATTATTTACCTTATAACCCAAAACAAACACATTCAGAAACCCTAATATTAAACTCATAAACAAACATTTAATTCTTCTTTTTAATTATTTAGTTTATTAACTTTAGATTATAATACCTTAACCCTAAAATAAATTTTTGCTATTAACTAAAACCTAGAACATTAAATAATGATAAAATAAAAAACCCTAAATTAATAATAAACTATTATAACCTTAAATAAACAAATTAATAAACCTTAGAAATCTTAGCAAATAATTAAATTTATTAAATAATTCTACTTTAAACCTAGTCGACACTGAAAAATTTCCCACACTTCCAGTATTTATACCAGCTCTTCCCCTTTTCTTAACCCAGGCTCATTGTCCTGAAGATGGATCCTGATTTGGATCTGAAACGTCGATAGTCTATTGACAACACTGTAGCTTTTCCGATCAAAACCGAAAATCCCAGCCACAACAATCTCACTCATCAACACTATTTTTATTTATAATTTGAAGTAAGGTGCATTGATCATATGTAGAACAAAGTTAAATAAGGATACTCAAGTTGAACGCTTAGGTTATGAACCAATTGAAATCAAAACAAAGTGATGTGAATGTCACTATTTAATTGGTAACCAAAATCAGTATATAAAGCATACAAGGCTTGATCATTACAAAGGTACCTGTAATTACAACCCAAACTAAATACAATACCTTTCCAACTCTTGACCTAGAGATCATGCAAATGTTGTAAAACTAAAGGATGTGAGAATGAAAAAAATATACTAATTGCATACTTGAAACAACATTAACTCTTAAATAAAAGAGATGGAACTATTACCTTTGATACTAGAAAATAGAGCAGCGAAAACCAAACCGGTGGGCCCTCCCAATCAGTTTCTTGTTTCTTAAAAGAGCTATAGAATTATCAACAATATTGCAACACAAAGATAGATCTTGAACATAATCTCATTGATTTATATTAATAAAGGAGAAATGTATCTTAGAAGTTATAGAACATCATAATATCTAATAAAAGGATTATTATCTATATCCCTATGTTTATGTCGTTGTTCTACTACATTTTATCCACAAAACTAATTCCAAAAGTGGGCAAGTTGATTCAACCAAATCCCATGTTGCACAGATTCCCAAATCAGCTTCCAATAACAATATAGTAGAGATATATTGAATTGGATATTTTCTAGTAATGTGAGTACAATTATATACAACAAATAATTTATGTGATATTCTCATGACATCGATATGCATGAGGATATCACCACATGGAGATCTTGAACCAAACCAGGCCTGGTTGTTCTATTCATTGGCAACGCTTGTCTTGTTCTTTGACCTATGACTAGTGCACTCCTTGACTTCTGGAATTTGATGACATGGACACTCTTTCATGTTGAACTAGATACTAACAAAACTCATGTCACGGTTTGGCTCGAAGTTGGTTGTTGATATGTCAAACAATGAGGTTTTTGCAGGATCTCTATGTATGTCACAAGATCTAGACTTAGAGGAAAACTTCATCTATAATAAGTCGATCAATAATCTTCCTAAGATACCAAAACAATGGAAATAGTTGTAATTTAATGACAAAACATTATTTTATCAAAGTAACATATTCATCAAAACCCTTTCGTTATTATGTTGATGTGGGAGATAACAAGGAAGAAGAGAAGGATAGATAGGTTAAAAAGGGGTTTTCCTAGTAGTAAAGTACTGCCAATTTAGAGGCCCAACAATGAATTCTGTCGAAAGGAATTTGAGCAGTTCTGCAAGTAGTGTGGCATAGCACACCAAAACACCACACCATATACCCCACAAAAAAATGAATTTGTCGAAATAATGAACACGACATTGATGGACAAGGCAAGGACCTTGCTTAGTGGTGATGGGCTCACACAAGAATTATGACCAAAGGTAGATGGCACTACAAAATATTTGGTAAATAGGTCTCCTTTGTTGGTGCTAGTGGACTCGAAGCCTTCAAGCCTTTGCTTTCACATGTCAAAGAATTTGGTTGTGATGAATTTTTTCACGTTCCCAAGGAAAAGAGGAACAAGTTGGAAAGAAGTAAATCAATTGTATTTTCATTAGATGCAAGGATGGAATGAAAGGATTATGGGATCTTGCATCAAGGAAAACAGTGTACAATAGAGATGTGGTATTCAGGGAAGTAAGTGGAACTTGTGAGTCCGAAGAGGTCCAAACAGAGAAAGATCTTAAGAAGGTGAGGTTTGAGCCAAGCAATGAATAAGATGATTCAAATGATTCAATTGAATCAAATAAATATGTGAAACAACTGACTCTAATTGTAAGGAGGTCTAAACGAGTAAGAAAAATATCTGAATAGTATAGTTCACTCAATTTTCATTTCGCATTTGTGTTAACTGCCACTGACGAGGATCCCAAGTTGGTCAGGGAGGAAATCAAATTGACAAAGGGTAAACTCTAGAAGGACTCCATGGTCAAAGAAACGAAATCCTTGCACAATAATGAGATGTGGGATTTGGTCAAATTATCTAGTGGAAGAAAACCCATCGGTAGAAAGTGGGTTTTCAAGAAAAATATGAATGCAATAGGTCAAGCCGATAAATTCAAAGCTCAATTGGTAGCTAAAGTATATTCCCAAGTCAAAGGAGTTAACTTCAATGATATTTTTTCCCTTGTTGAAAAAATAGCTTCCATTAGAGTACTAATGTCTCTAGTTGCAACATTTGATCTTGAGATAGAGAAAATTAATGTAAAGGCAATGTCCCTACATGCGGACTTGGAAGAAGAAATCTACATGAACCAACTTGAAGGTTTTGTAGTAAAGGGAAAGAAAGATATGGTTTGCAAGTTGAAAAGATCCCTTTATGGTCTAAATCAATCACCAAGGAAGTGGTATCAAAATTTTGACACATACATCCTCATTTTAGGATTTGTGAGAAGCAAGGTTGATCGTTGTGTATATTACAAGGAAGAAGGAGCTTGATTCATATATGTATCTTTCTATTTCGGTGACATGTTTCTGGTTGGAAACAACATGGACATTGTAAAGTACGTGAAGATGCAACTATACTCCAAGTTCTAAATGAAGGATACCAGTGCAGTGAACTTCATTATTGGAATGGAGATCAAGAGAGATCAGGAAGTTAGAATACTTTGGTTGAACTAGAGGAAGTATATTGAAACAATTTTGAAGCATTTCAACTTCCGAGATTGTGTCAAGGTACCAATTATTGTTAGAGAAAAGATAACTGTTGAAAAGTGTCCAAAGACACAAGAATAAATAGAGGATATGGAACGTGTTCCCTATGCAATTGATGTTGGTAGTTTGATGTATGCAATGGTCTGCACTTGACCAAATATTTCTCATGTGATGGGAGTATTGATCATATACATGTCGACACCTAGGAATGAGCATTGGATTTCTATAAAGAGAGTGTTCATGTATTTGTGTGGCACAAAATATTATGATAAATTCTACAAAGGGAAGCCTGAAACTGACAATGAAGTAAATGTACATGGATTTGTCGATGCCAATTGGAATGGAGATCTAGATCGATGAAGGTCAACATGTGGATATGTGTTCAATATGTTTGGTGGAGCAATCAGTTGGATGAGTAAGAAACAGGTGGTGCTAGCCATGTTGAAAAGAGAATATAAATACATGGAATCCACTCATGGAAGAAAAGAAGAAACATGGTTGAATCAACTATGTTCAGGAATCTGGTTTGAGCAAAGAGATATGAAGATAAATTGTGATAGTCAAAGCACAATATTTGTAGAAAATATCCCAGTGTACCAGTCCATAATGAATCATATTGATGTACAATACCATTTCGTGAGAGACATGGGGGAAAGAAACAATGTGTTGTTGGAGAATGTAGACACTTTGGAAAACATAGCAGACTCTTTGAACAAGTCTGTGAGTGTCGTTAAGTTCTCTTGGTGTAGAGAGGCAATGGGAATTACTTCCTTAGGTCAATAAACATATGATCATGTTCTCTTGTATCACCAAAGAATACAATGAGTGGGAGAATGTTGGGTTGCTATATTCTTTGCAATGATAGAATAGTCATTCTATTGTCTAGTTGAGGTGGATCGATTGGGTGAGAATCGATCGATGAGTCAAGTTGAGTTGATGGTTAAGTTGAGGTTGAAGTGATCAACTAGGAAGTTTGAAGTTGAAGTAATTGATGGGAAATTTGAAGTTGAAGTGGCTGATAGGAGGTTGGAAGGAGGTTGGGTGGAAACCGACTAGAGGTCGACTGATAAACTGACTGAAGTCTACTGTAACAAAATCCTGACATTCATGGGATTTGTAGACAATCATCTACATGTATATGTAACCATTTTTTGATGACATGATTTAGGGTTTTGCATGTTATAAATCCTATACATAAGGCATGTTGTAATTGTATTAAGTTGGTCTTCATGTTAGGGTTGATGGTCATGTAGATGTAATTCAAGTTGGCTACAGGTTTATTCTTGTGTAAAGAAAGAGAGTATGATGGAGATTGTGTCTTAGGTGTAGACCAATGTTATTCATGTAACTCTTTATTCATTGAATGAATAAGACAAAAAGGATGAATACACTCAATGAATGTCGGTTTTCCCAGTTTTGGGTTTCCAGGCTAAAATATATGTCTATTGTGTGTGATTGTCATTTATTTCCTGCTTAAAATTGTATTCTCTTTCCTAGTTGGTTTAGTGTGAGCCTTTATTTCTCATCAAAAAATTATTTTTCATAAATGTGTTTGAGTAACTTCTTTCCTTTAAGTTGGTTTCTTTCAAAGGAAAGTGGCCTCCCTTCTTGCATTAAAATTTCACCAATGCCATGGCCTAAGGCATCACACTCCACAATAAAGGTTTTTATGAAGTCAAGTGTGGCCAGGACAATAGTTGCACTCGTAGCCTCCTTAAGTTTTTCAAAATATTTAGTTGCTTATTGAGTCCAAGAAAAATCCTCCTTCTTTAATATTTTTTTTAGAGGTGCTACTATTTAACCATAATTCTTGACAAACTTGCGGTAATAACATGTAAATTCTAAGAATCCTTTAAGATTCTTCAGGGTTTTTGTAATTATCCATTCCATCATATATTTAATTTTGTTAGGGTCCACTTTGACACCTTCATGAGATACAATATGACCCAAATATTTGTCTTCTTGAACCCCAAAGGCACACTTGGGAGGCTTTGCATATATTTGTTTTACTTCCAATAGTTTTAAGACCTCCTCAGCATGTTGTACATGCTCTTCTCGATATTTTATATAGATTAGTATATCATCAAAAAATGCCAAAAAAAATTCTCTAAGGAAGGGTTTGAAAATAGAATTCATCAAGATTTGAAATGTTGAAGGTGCATTAGTAAGGCCAAATGACATAACCAAAAACTCATAATGACCTTCATGTGTTCTAAAGGCTATTTTGGGAATGTATTCTTGCCTCATTCTAATTTGATCCTATCCCAAATGGAGACACGACTTAGTAAATAAAATTGTTCCCTACAGTTCATCTAATAATTCATCAATGACAGGAATAGAAAACTGATCTTTGATGGTCATTTTGTTGAGTTGTCTATACTATGGACACATACACCATGAAGCATATTTTTTTGAAACCATCATGACTAGTAAAGAGAAATCAAATTGGCTAGGTTGAATGATGTCGACCTCTAAGATTTCTTGAATTATACACTTAATCTCACTCATTTTTGCATATGGGTACATGTAAGGCCTAATGTTTGGTGGTACACTTCCTATTTGCAAATAAATAGCATAGGCGCGATCTCAAGAAGGTGGAAAAACCTCAGGCATCTATCCAAATAATTTAGAATGGTTGTCGATAACTTTTTGGATATCCACTAGACTAGAGGATATAGATGTTTGAACATCTAGTGAGAAAAATTGTGAAATTACACCATGGTGTCCATTTTTTAGTAGTTTTTTCATGTTGTTAGTGTTGGGTAGTGGAAGCCCACATGGATTAATTTAAAACACAAATAGGAGATCATAGAAAAAGAACAATCACACATGGAGACACATAATTTACATGGTAGAACCCCTAGAAGGGAAACATCCATGGGACAATGGAAGCATTATTTTATTCCTCTATCAACTAGAGATTACAACCAGCATCCCAAGAGAGGGATTGAATCCCCTTTCTCAATATCTTCCTCCCAAGCCTACATATTTAAGAAATCCTCCTATAGTTACATTGAAACTAATTCATTTATTGTTGCCTCCTAATGTATCCAATTTGTTTCAACAAATTGAGAACTAATCTCCATATTTGTAGAATCTGGTATAGAGAATAAAGGAAACCAACTTATCCTAAATTGGTTGTCACCTCCCAACAATCTCCACCTTGACAATAAAATTTCCTGACACTATGCCCTTGTCCATTCATCACCTTTATAGGTAATATTTGTGCTTCTAAAATACTGAAGCACCCATTTCATTGTTTCACTTGGATTTTCCATGTATCCACTGACAACACCAACTGCATGTGAAATAACTGACCATCTCACCATATTCATCAAACTTTCTACTAGCATACCATACATGAAACATATAACCCTTTTCTTCTTCATTACTTGGACATAAAATTGAAGAAATCTTATAATGGAAAACCAAAATATTTTTACCGGTTTTGCATCATTCATACCAAATTTCTTGAGTATCATACCATGTACTCTAGTTGTTATAACCAAAATACTTACCATCAGTCCCATCTCTTTGTATATACATGCCCAAGATTGTTTTGTTGCTCCCATATCCTTCATATCAAACATCCAATAAAATTGAGCCAACCTGTTGATCTTAACCATGCTTGTGCTTGCTAGAAGCATATTGTCAACAATCTACACACCAAGATAGTGAATACCATAAACACAATTGCAAGATACTAGATATAATAAATATGTAGAACAGAAATAAAATGCTAGAAATGGAAGAATAATAGTAATATATCCAACATAATATCCACAATAACACAGAAATGATATAACAACAATAACAGAAATAGCACTTTGATTCAGAAAGCAATGTTCACAGGCCTCTTCAAGGGGGAAACCTCCAATCGAGCAGCGCTCTGTTACAATAATCTCCAAGCTAGGGTTTTCATACCCTTGACCTTTATTTATACTAAATATGTCTATCAAGAGAAGCATCTAGAGGAAGATCCTTCTAGAAGCGGAAGTTTCTATTAGGTCTTCTTACATCCGCCTTATTCTATTTTATTGAAAGGCCTTATTAATTTTGACCTTTATTACATCCGAATATATTGATCTACCTATGTGTGGGTTAGGACCCTAACATGTCCTCCCCCTTAAAAACAACCTTGTCCTCAAGGCTTGAGATGTGGAAACTGCTGGAGAATGGTAGTTGGTTCCCAAGTGGCATCTGTTGGAGTTGTATCTTTCCACTGGACTAGCACTTCCTTGATGGTTCTCTGACACAGGCGACGCTCACGCTCGTCCAAAACTGCTTCTGGCTATAGCCAAATGGATCCTTCTTCAGCAAACTCAGGAAGGTTGGTTTGAATTTGGCACCTAGTTCCAATCACCTTCTTCAAGCATGAAACATGAAAAATTGGATGTAGCTTCGACTGACTGGGCAGAGCTAACTGATATGTGACTTGTCCCACACACTTGAGAACTGTATAAGGACCATAAAATTTGTGGGATAGATTCTGACAATGCTTGGTCTTGAGGGAAGTTTGCTTGTATGGTTGTAGTCGCAGAAACACTTGATCCCCTTCTGCAAATTGACATTTAGAGCGACCTTGATCTGCTTGTTGCTTCATGTAATTTTGTGCCATGACCAAGTTCTCTTTAAGGGTATGAAGAATATCCTCTCGAACTGTAAGTGTTTGGTCAACCGCCTGGACCTTTGAGGTACCCGGTAAGTATGAGAGAACTGAAGGTGGCTTCTGTCCATATACCACTTCAAAAGGAGTCATGCGAGTAGTTGTATGGTAGGAATTGTTGTACCACCATTCGGCTAGGGGTAGCCATTGAGCCCACTAATGTTGTTTTTCAAAGGCAAAACACCTCAGATATGTTTCCAAACACTTGTTGACAAATTCTATTTGACCATCAGTCTGGGGATGAAAAGTTGTGCTGAGATGCAATTAGGTGCCCTGTAGCTTAAATAGTTCTTGCCAAAAATTTCTTGTGAAAGTTGGGTCACGATTAGAAACAATAGAGTGGGGCATGCCATGAATCTTGAAGACCTAGTCCATGAAAAGTTGAGCCACCATGGATGCAGTAAATGGGTGTTGAAGAGTGCAGAAATGAGAATACTTGGAAAGGCGATCCACAACCACCATTATGACTAATTTATTCCCTGATTTGGGTAAGCCGGTAATAAAGTCCATAGAGATATCCTTCCAAATAGCAGGTGGAATTAGAAGCGGTTGTAGTGTGCTCGGAGATTTGACTGTTTCTCCCTTGTTGTGTTGACACACCTCACATTCAGCGACAAAATTACGGATGTCTTGTTTCATACTATCCCAGAAAAAAGAACGTTTGACCCTGTCATATGTTTTGGTAAACCCTGAGTGTCCCGCTATGGGTGTAGCATGAAGCTCAAAAAGTATCATGGATTTAATCTTTGATTGTTTACTTAAATACAAATGGCCTTTGTATCGAAGCTCATCCTAGAGCCAAGAGTACCCTGGGGAAGTCGGAGCCTTGGTCTGCAATTGTTGGATCAGATGTGAACTTTTGGGATGTTGAAACCATTCCTGGTGCACATCTTGGAGCCAATCGGGTACAATGAAGGAAAGAGAAAAAAGGGATCCTTCTTCTTCATATTTTCAGGACAGTGCATCCACCACTACATTGTCTTTTCCCTTCTTGTAAATGATCTCATAATCATAACCAAAGAGCTTAGTCACCCATTTTTGTTGCTCCTGGGAGGAAATGCGTTGTTCCAGAAAGTACTTAAGGCTTTGATGGTCGGTCTTAATTTGGAAGCATTGCCCCAAGAGATAAGGGCGCCACAAATCAACGGCATGCAAATAGCCAACATTTCCTTTTCATAAATGGGTTTGCCCAGATTCCTTTCAGACAGTTGCTTGCTGGTGAAGGCCAAAGGTTGACCCTCTTGCATAAGGAAGCATTGATTCCTTTCCCTGAGGCATCACATTCCAACACAAAGGTATTTGTGAAATCAGGAAGGGCCAGAACCAAAGTGGTGCACATGGCCATCTTCAAGGTTTGAAAAGCTTGAGCAGCGGTTGGAGTCCAAGTGAAAGAGTTCTTTTTAAGGAGAGCAGTGAGAGGTGCTGCAATATTTTTGTAGTTCTTAACAAACTTGCAATAATACCCTATTAACCCCAAAAATCCACGCAATATTTTGAGAGTCTTTGGGTGTGGCCA
>ML797336.1:157674-170596 GCA_009831015.1 Picea engelmannii | reverse complement strand
TAGAATGCATCAATAATTGACATCTTTTATCACGGAAGCCCCGATGAGCCGAGTTGTCAAATTGTCCATTGTACAAGTTCATGAATGATGGTCTGAAGCATTTATGCTTTAAATGAGTTGAATGGTAAGCTCGAAGAAGAGGATGAGAAAGAGCGCAGTCCAGAGGCATCAGAGTGGGTGTAGGAGCTGATGAAGACCAAATCAGACAGAGATCTATGTTGTGATTTGAGAATTGTAATATGTGATTTATTTGTAATGTAATCATTAAGGGAGGGTGTTAGAATTAATGATTAATTTGGGGTTGGTTGAAGATTTGTAGGAGGCTGTTGAGATATCTTCTCAACCACTCCCTCCAAATATGGAATCAGTTAAATCTGTATCCAACTATATATGATGTATGTATGTGTGTGAGTAAGACAGATGAATATTGAGTGTTGTGTGCAAGCTCTCTCTGCTCTCATGATTTCTAAGTATTCTTACAATAGTATGCCCATTTACATGCAATCTTTTAATTTACAACTCCAAAGAAAAAAAATATTCACATAGTAACTTTACCATCACCACATTGTTTGCATTTACCATCCCGTTATCATTCAAACAAACACCTAAATCAACAATTTTTCCCTTCAATGTTGTTAATAAAGTTACTTTGAATAAACTCTTAAATTTCACCTTTTATTCTTCACAGCGATGAGATGGTGTGCCAACTTTAATTCACCATTCTCAACATAAGTGAGCGTTTAATCACCATACATAAGCTATTCCCCTTTTAATGATTCAACATAAGCTTATAAATCATTTTTTCAATAAGCTTATAACCATTAAAGAAAAAACAAAAAACTTTAATAAATGCATATAAACTTATAAATAATGGAAAACTCGTGAGGATAATCAACAATTGAAAAAACTCCCTCTCGTCAGCTCTACCTGATAGGTTTTCTTTGACAACATTTCCTCTGCCTCATTGGCTCTTTCCTCTCCCTTGTCAGCAGCCTCCATGAACACTTCTCTGTCATGTTGCCACACTCTAACACATGAATACGTTCTACCAAGGTCTATACCGATCGCAGGGCTCTCTCCCTTTCTGGCCAGTTCAAAAACACTATAGAAAATATTACCCCCTATTTCAGAGAGCGATGCAATGACGATAACGGTTATGTCTGGGCACCAATTTGACAATTTCAGAAAGCGATGCAATGACGATAACGGTTATGTCTGGGCACCAATTTGAATTGAATTTGAATGACGATATTCATCCGCATAGGATTCATGCAGACCTCCACACCAGAGTATCCATCCTCCGCAACTCCAACACCATTGCCTATGCAGCTCATTAAAACAGAAATAAAATAAGAAACAAGAAATCCAAAAACGAAATAGCTCAGGTCGTTTGAACGAAACAAATCATATGCTTTCCTCCTCCTTTCAAACCCTCTTCCCCGAGTAATCTGGTCTACTATCCATTTGTTCTCATGTTGGGCATGCGCCTACAAGATGGTCGTATCCTAGGAAAGTTTGGAGTGTAAATATTACTCCAAGATCTAGCTCGCCCAGAGCAAAGGCATCGATGCCTTTGCCCTCAACACCAACATTTGGTGCCCAACGAGTGCAGACGCCATCTACCAGGTTGTATACACAGCCCAAAATTTTCTGTAGCAGCTCTATCACAACATTCATGACTACATATGTACTACAAAACGGGGCAGTTCTCCTTCTAAAATGTCCACGAAATCCCATCAAAAGTGTTGGCAGGTCGTCTTGTATTTGTTGATGTTACATGACCTCTTATTGATTGTCACATTTGAGAAAAGTAGGCTTCATTTGCTTATTTTGCTTATTGCCACTATCTTTAAGAATTCTCCTTAACCACACAGTTTCACACGTAGCATTGCATAGAGCTTTGTACTCGGCTTCTATGGACAACAAAGAAATAGTGGGTTGTTTCTTACTGCTCCATGACACGACCCCTGTACCTATGTTAAATGCATATCCTGAAGTTGATTTCCTGTCATCGGGATTTCCAGCCCAATCTAAATCAGAGTAACCTACCAATTGCCCTAGCACCCACGTCCTTCCTGCATCTTCTTTCTTGTCTCTCGCGCATAGATTTCACTGCTCTTGTTTACGATAGTGACCCCAATAGTGACCCCAATGACCAGGAGACTTCCTCTATGATTTCAATTCTTGATAGATCTTTCTCCTTGGTTGATCCTTCAAACTTTGTGCTTTGATACCACTTGTTGAGCAGCGGAAGCCACATGGATTAATTTACAACAAAAACAGGAGATCATAGTAAAAGAAAAATCACACATGGAGACACAAAATTTACGTGATAAAATGTCTAGAAGGGGAAACATCCACAAGACAATGTCAGTAGTATTGTATTCCTCTATCAATTGGAGATTACAACTAGCAACCCAGGAGAGGGCTTGAATCCCCTTGCTCAATATTTACCTCCCAGGCCTACATATTTAAGAAATCCTCCTATATTTACATTGAAACTAATTCATTTATTGTTTCCTCCTAATTTATCCAATTTGTTTCGACAAATTGAGAACTAATCTCCAGATTTGTAGAATATGGTAGAGAGAATAAAGGAAACCAACTTATCATAAATTGGTTGTCACCTCCCAGCAGTTAGAACTTATCACTCTATAGTATTTCCCTTGGATAACTCTAAGCTCAATTTCCTTTCCATCTCAGGAAAATCTCATGAAAAGATATTGAAAACCAAGGACCATTGTTCCCAATAATTGTAACCATTGGACCCCTAATACAACATCATCACCACCCATTTGGATTGCAATCATGGGAATATCTAATAAATACTCCCCCTTATTGAGATTAATAATATGGCACTTCCATGAACAATTTATAGTACCTCCATCTACAATAATTACTTGAAACTATGGTGCTGGAAATACAAAGCAATTAATAAGTTTTGCTAATTTGTAATTGATGAAGTTATGGATACTACCAGAATCAATCAACACAGTTATCTTTTTATTTTTGACATATCCTTCTATCTTAAGGGTTTGTGGATGTTAATCCCTAAATCGTGGCACATTACCCATTAATTGGGGCATATTACATTAGTATTGTTATTTTATTTATGTCGCCTTGGGTCCATTAGTTGTAATTGTACCTCCTAGTCTCATATATATACTAAGGAGACCTTTTCATTTGGAATCATCTTGTATTTGTGAATTCATATGATGTATAAGGAGGTTTCCCCCTTGAAGAGGCTTATTATCTGAATTTATCTCTTTATCAAGGCGTTGAGTACTTATTCTGTGGTTTTTATAGTATTTTGATATTTGGTTCTTAACATTTGGAATCAAAGCTAGACAATCCTCGGGACTCACTTCTTCAAAACAAGTCTTCTTGGAATTTTCACTACAACTTTTTTTCTAGAAGGTTTCGAAACCTAGAATTTCTATGGTGTAGAGGAGACATATAGAGATAACATGGGTCCAAATTTCAAATCTTGGTTCGTTATATTTGTGGAGATTCATTCTGTTCAAGTTAGGGTTTTTGACTAATCATGAAACTAGTCTAAAACAGGTCTATTGGAAGTTTCACTCCCAAGTTTTTTTTCTTGGTTTCAGATTCTAAAAATTTTAAAATACGAAGGTGGAATATTGAAGTATATTGTGTACAAATTTCAGCCCTTTGTTCTCTATAATATGAAAGTTATTCTCTGAGGAAATTAAGGTTTTTGGTTGGTCCAGATTTCATTCTAAAACAGGTGTTCTTGGGAAAAATGTTATATATGAAGCTACAAACCTCCAAATTGAGCGAGACCTGTTCCATTGGTTAGGGTACAAACCGAAATTGTACTCGTGCAAATTTAAATTTATTAAGTGAATACACTGACACGTGGGAGGCCGTTAAAAATTCGCTCTCCTAAAAGGGAAAAAAAAAACACATCCTAAGAAAGTTATCATAAAATTCTCTTGGATGATCCAATCTTGGTCTAACTTGTGGGGTTGGAAAGAACACATATCGGACTACCTCAGGCCAAAATATTAGACTCATCAGGGATGAAATTGCAGAGCTATAGTAGAAGAAAGGTTGGCTAGTAAAAGAGTCTCCAAATCAGGGTTTTAAAAGGTGTGTTTTATTTTTGGAAATTTGCATATCTTTTGACTAGAAGATCCAATTGGGGTGATTCAAAAAGTGGAATAAAGTGGGATAAAAGGAGTATCATATAAAATTGGGAGAATCTTAGGGATGTCTATGTACAGACGTATTACGACGTCTCTAAACGTAAGAGTTGTCGTTACTTGTCAGCGCTACAATGCAGGGACAATGTGGTTCTTCCACGTACCTAGAGTATATCAGAAGACCCCTTTCGAACGGTTTCACATTAGACAACACTACTACATATTTGAACTCCCACATACCTGACGTATATCGGGAGACCCCTTAGAATCCTGAGACTAACCAAGTAAACCATTTGTTCATCTTGTTTCTATAGTACACCGAAAACAACACTCGGGGAGATCACTCTTTAGTACCTGGGCAGTTGGATAGTACGTCTAAGGGCATGATCAAGCCTCCTTAGTTATTTCCCTGAGATATTGGACCGAGTACTATTGTTGGACCCTGCACGTATATTAGAGAGCTATAACACCTGACACTCCCTTTTCTGTGAGCACATATTCCTAATCCAATTAGGAACTCCTACCTTGCAGTGATACTTGGCCAACATGCCACCAAAAAAGGTAACTTCTACACCAATTAATCCCTCAGAAAGTCTTACTTGGACTCTTGATGAAGGTGAATAAATTCACAAGGACATATATGATTTACAATAGAAGGAAGTAATAAAATATGAACTACAAAGGATGATGGATTCAACTGAAGCTAAGCTAGAAGTGATGATGGATACTAAGATGGATGGATTAAAAAGGGGGATCATGGAAGGGTTGAAAAAGTTGCTAATAGAGAGGCCACCTAAAAGTGACAATGTATCCCATGAAATTCATGATGAGTACACAAGGAAGATGAATCAAGACTAGAGAAACTCCAACTTTGGGTTGAAGACCAACCACTTTCCTAAGATTGATATGAGAAAGTTTGATGGAAAGGATTGAATCACATGGATACTCCAAATGGAGCAGTTCTTTGATCTACATGATGTGCCAGACACACAAAAGGTACGAATTGTGTCCTTATATTTAGAACCTAATCAGTTTGTGTGGTATTGATGGCTTTGTTCTCGTAAATTGCTTGTCACTTGGAAAATTTTCACGGAAGAAATGATAGCATATTATGAGTATACAAGGAGCAATACCTTATTCGGCCAATTGATAAATCTCAAGAAAAATAGTTCATTTGTGGAGCACATTGAGAACTTCAAAAGATTGAATATAAAGGTAACAAATACTCCATATGAGCACCCAATTTATGTCTTGATAGGAAATTTAAAGGATAACATTCAACATGAGGTTCTCCTTTGGAAACCCAAATCATTTGAGAATGCGTTTAGGGTGGTGAGAAATGTTGAAAGTAAAAATATGGCTATGGCTACTAGAAGGACCACCCCTAACATCTATCAAGAGAATAATGTTCCTTATTCTAAACCACCTCAACCTACAAGGTTGACACCTCGACAATTGGAGGAAATAAAAGAAAAAGGTTTATGTTTTAATTGTGACAACAAGTACAGTAAGGGACATAAGTGTGGTGAGAAGAAAATTATTCTACATAGATTGTGAAGAGGAAGAAGAACAAGAACAAGAACAAGAACCCTCTCAAGATGAAGATGTAGAAGAGATTTCTTTTGAAGAGATGACTCCCACCATATCATGTCATGCAGTGGCTGGAATTAGCACTCCTCAAACCCTCAAGATCAAAGGATATATAAAAAAGAAAAATGTAATAGTGCTAATTGATTATGGTAGTACTCCTAATTTCATTCACTATAAATTAGCCAAAGCTCTCAATTGCTTTATATATCCATCTCCAAAGTTTCAAGTAATGATTTCAAATGGAGGAACTATGAATTTCTCAGGAAAATGCCATAAGATCAATCTTATTGCGGGGGAATATGTAATGAATATTCCAATGATTGCTATACCCATGGGTGGTGTTGATGTCGTACTAGGGATCCAATGGTTACAATCATTGGGAACAATGGATTTTAATTTTCAAGAACTTTTCATGAAATTTTCATTGGAAGGAAAGAAATTTGAGTTAAGGGATATCACAAGGAAACCCGATAAGGTGGTAATCTCTAATGGGATGACAAAATTATTTGAAAATAGGCATCAAGGTCTAATTGTACAACTATGCTCAATATATGTTCAAACATCTAAGCCATCTATTCCCCTAGATATCCAAGGGATCATTGATAAGCATTCCAAAATATTTGAAGATATTCCCAGAGGTCTTCCACCCACTCGTGATTATGATCATTCTATTCACTTAATTCCTGGGAGTGTTACTCCTAACATCAGGCCTTACAGATACCCTTATGCCCAAAAGAGTGAAATTGAGAGTTTGGTTGAAAAAATGTTAAAGGCTGGCATTATTCTTGGGAATATCATGTTCGACATGTTGACAGGGCGCTACAGCTACTAAAGGAGCAACACTTATATGCCAAACCGTCCAAATGTCTCTTTGGGGTGAAGGAGGTAGATTATTTGGGTCATATTGTATCTCATGAAGGTGTCAAGGTAGACCCTAACAAGATTAAATGCATGATGGACTAGCTGATTCCCAAAACATTGAAGAATCTTAGAGGATTTTTGGATTTGACAAGTTACTACTGAAAGTTTCTTCAGAACTATGGAAGAATAGCAGCACCTTTAACTACATTAACTAAGAAGGATGCATTTTCATGGACTCTAGAGGAAACTCAATTTTTTGAACAACTTAAATAGGAAATGTGAAAAGCTATTGTCTTGACCACACCATACTTCACAAAAACCTTTATTGTGGAATGTCATGCCTTAGGAAATGGAATTGGTGTTGTTCTAATGCAAGAATGAAGGCCCCTTTCTTTTTAAATTCATCCACTAAAGGGAAAGGACTTACACAAACCCATTTATGACAAGGAAATGATGGAAATACTACATGCATTGAAGCAATGGTGCCCTTACCTAATAGATAGGCACTTCGAGGTCAAAAAAAATCATGATAGTCTTAAATACTTCTTGGAACAAAGAATATCTTCAGAAGAGCAACAGAAATGGGTTACCAAGATGTTGGGTTATGACTTTGAAATAATCTACAAAAAAGGGAAGAAAAATGTTGTGGAAGATGGACTCTCAAGAAAGGATGAATATGTTGAGGCATTTCTATGTGTTATCTCTATCATCCAACCTAATTAGATAACAGAAGCAAGGGATGGATGGAAGAATGATGAAGAAGTGTGGACTCTCATTCAAAGGTTGCAACAGGATTCCATTGCATCTGATACATTTACATGGAAAAATGATTCACTATAGTACAAAGATTTCTTATATTTATGTAAGAACTCCCAACTCAAACAAAAGGTACTTTTGGAATTGCACACCTCTTTGGTAGGAGGGCACTCAGGATTTTTGAAAACCTGTCAGAGGGTCAAGAGGGAATTTTTTTGGGTTGGCCTTAAAACTGTTGTTCAAAGGTTTGTATCATAATGTTTGGTTTTCCAACAAAATAATGTGGAAACAATTAAGACCCAGGGTCTTTTACAACCATTAGTCATTCCAAGTCAGTGTTGGGAGGAGGTTTCCATGGATTTCACCATAGGGTTACCGAAGTCTGAAGGAAAGAGTGTCATCATGGTGATTGTTGATAGAATTACAAGTACACACACTTTTTTTCACTCTCTCATCCTTTCAAAGCCAGTATAGTTGCTACCGCATTCATGGAGAGAGTTCAAAAGCTACATGGAAGCCCAAAGATTATTGTAAGTGACAAAGATCCCATCTTCACTGGACATTTTTGGACATAATTATTTTCTTTTTTGGGTACTCAATTGGCTGATAGCTCATCTTATCATCCTCAATTTGATGGACAAACTGAGATGTGAAAAAATGTCTGGAAGGCTACCTTCGTTGCTTTGTCTTTGATAAACAAACACAATGGTTCAAGTGGTTACCCTTGGCAGAATGGTGGTATAAAACTTCCTTTCATATTGCAATAAAAATGACACCATTTATGGCGCTTTATGGATATCACCCACCATCCATCACTTCTTCTCTAAAAGAAAAATATAAGTTTCAAGTAGTGGAATATCACATCGAGCATCAACAACAAGTTCTCCAACTCTTAAAGGACAACCTGACCATGGCACAGAATCACATGAAACAACAAGAAGATCAACATTGTAGTTAAAGAAGTTTTGAAGTAGGGGATTGGGTATTTTCAAGATTACAACCATACAAACAGATGTCCCTCAAGCAAGCTAATAAGGATAATAAATTATCACTGAAGTACTATGGCCCTTATAAGTTGTTGCAAAATATTGGTACTATGGCATACAAATTGGATTTTCCTGCATCTTCATGAGTACACCCAGTTTTCCATGTTTCATGCTTAAAGAAGGTTATAGGTGACAAGATCCCAATTCAAACTATATTTCTAGAACTTCAAGAGGAATGAAAAATCATATTGGATCTTGAACCTATCACTGACACAAGAATTAGCCAGTTGACGAATAAATCAATTTCATAGTATCTCATTAAGTGGAAGAAACTACATGTTGAAGATTCCATATGGGAAGATGAGTCTTTTATACATAAGCATCCAGAACTACTCAAGCGTTGAGGACAACACTTATCTGAAGGGGAGGGGCATGTTAATCCCTAAATCGTGGCACATTACCCCTTGATTGGGGCATATTACATTAGTATTTTTATTTTATTTATGTCGGCTTGGGTCCATTCGTTGTAATTGTACCTCTTAGTCTCCTATATATACTAAGGATACCTTTTCATTTGGAATCATTTTGCATTTGTGAATTCATATGATGTATAAGGAGGTTCCCCCCTCGAAGAGGCTTATTATTTGAATTTGTCTCTTTGTCAAGGCATTGATTACTTATTCTGAGTTTTTTATGCTATTTTGATATTTGGTTCTTAATAGTGGATTATTGATGTCGTCCAATGCATGACAAAATATGGTTGGAGTAGTGTTTTCTAGCTGTAGACGTTGTGATGGTTCCAATTCTTGATATTCTTCCTCTTCACAATATATGTAGAATAATTTCTTCTCATCGCATTCATGCCCCTTACTGTACTTGATGTCGCAATTACAACATGGTCTCTTTTCTCTTATATCATCCATTTGCTAAGGTGATAATCTTGTTAGTTGAGTGAGGTTAGGAGAGGGAACATGGTGCTATCTACAGTTGTTAGTGGCCACCCTTCTAGCAATCATATTTTTTCTTTCCACTTTCCTTGTCATACTAAAAGAATTCTCTAGGTATTTAGGTTTGAAGAGATGCACCTCATGTTTAATGTTTTCCTTTAAAGTTCCCACAAAGAGATCTAACAAATTATCCTCTAGAATTTTATTTACCTTGAGACCGAGATTTTGGAATTGTTGAATGTGCTCTGTAATTGGACCATTTTTCCAAATATTTATCCATTGAATAAAGAATATCTTGCTCTTATATCCCCACAATGTTCTATGAAATCATTTGTAAAAATGGACCAAGATATAATAGAGTCATTTTTTCATTCACAAGCCCATTGGTAAAAAACAAATTGATTAGGTTCTAAATACAAGTTGCAAGAGTTACCTTTTGTAAAGTTTGCACTTGTTGTAGATAAAAGAATTTATCCATCTGGAATATCCATGTTATAGGATCTTTACCATCAAATTTCTTGATATCAATCTTGGGAATTAAGTATTTCCTTGCTTCTGCATTGAACCCCCAATGATTTGGATCTTGAAGTAATAAATAATCATGATTCTAGAACTTGATCTTTATTTATACCACATTTTCATGATTTCCTTGTGTCTTGATATCTCTTTTAGGCAATATCTCATCCATGGTATGTGTTGTGACACACACAACAACCCACTAAAGCTCAGAAAGTTTTAGTGGGTACTCCTACTACCAAAATTTTGCAAGGTACTAATATTTTTACCCTAATGGTTATTCACTTCTTATATTGATGCTTGTATGCAGATGCCAAAAATAATTTGATGCACAGTCTACCATTGCTACCTGAATCCATCATAATAGACCCTTTATGCATTTTCCCCAACTAATTTGAAACATGTTTAAAGTCGAAACCATCTACAAGTACTTATCCCCCTCACCTCCTTACTCATGTGATATCAAATTATATCGTCGGCACTTAGCCTCCGGCACTCTAATGTTCTTGAATATAAAAATTTCGACTACGACGCCTTTACACTTTCGGAGGCGGTGAATCACTTTAAAGGCTAGTTCATCGTGAGTTATCTCTTATCCCAATGACGATATAGGTGACGTGAATGATTGTGCAACTATCTAAAGGGGATTAGTCCTTAGTCTGGCATGAAGGCGAGCTGGGCCCCAACTCTCCCCAATACCTTAATGAATTATAAGGTTGTTTTTGCATATCTCCACATGCCTTAAACCCTTTTTAAAATGGGATTATTTATAATGACACGACCTCACATCCATATCCATATGACCAAGGTCATGTATCGTCAGTGCTTGGCCTTCGAATATTCACTATTTCTCAAATATAAAAATTCGAACGACGATTCCCTTACAACATCATCGTCGACGAACCGCCATAGAAATAAATACCTCGTAGGTTATTTGATAAATTTGATGATGATATTCATAATTTAAAGACTCTTTTCACTACACGAGTGTCCAACTATGATTGGTCTTGAAATCTACCTAGGTTATAATAATGTACTATGCTCCAGCTAGGACCCAACCTTTCTGATTCCCCACATTATGACCTTTATACAACCTTCACGAGACTTTATACTCACATGTGGAAATCTTCCTTTGGATTAACCATTTCGAAGAAACTTTTTGGCATCGAGGAACATCATAGGTTTACCTCTATTCTCCATGTGGAATCTGTCGACGATGATATGAATCAGATAAAATTGCCAATGATCCGACCTTGGAACTATTCGACGGTCCAGATCAATCCATCGTTCGATGACTAAATATTGACTGTTAAAATTTATCCCCTTTATCTAACGTTACACACATGATATTTTTAATCTAATGTCAAAAATAATGAAAGGGAAAGGTTTATCCTAAGTGGTCCAATCATAAATAATGTATTGGCATCACCACCCTTCAACACTTTCTTCGAAATTTCCCATTTCGGAAAAACTTTTCATCATCGAGAAAATTTCTTTCCATTATTACCAACTAAGCCTTGTTTTTACAATCTATCGACGATGATATTGGAGAGCCCCTATGCTTATCGACTCCACCTCCCCGACGATACAACAAAAGTCCTAACCATTGCGATGTGTACGATAAATATTTATGGTGCACCATACAACTATCACCAAGTCGGAGTTGTTACATGTTGTACATTAATTACACAAGGTTTGGTTTATTTGGGAAATATTATAATCCTATTTAGAAATTATTAACCTCACTTGACTGTAATATCACGAAAAACACACCAACGTTGTTGTTGTAAGATTCGGGTAAATTATGCTTTGGGTTAGAGTCTTTAGAGCAACATCTGAGTTTTTTGTCGATTGTTATGTATCACTATTCTTTGTAACAGTTCAATGCTGAATTAATTCTATTTGGTGTGACTATTTAAACAGGTAACAAAATGTCTCAGATGCAAACTAGGAAGGGAAAAAATCAAATAGTTGTTGTACATGATCTTGTTCCTGGACAAGACTCTCTCAATATTTCTGACACGAAAAACAAAAATGGAAGAGAGGACCATCCCAGATACTATGAGATTCATGAAATGTTCCAGAATGAGTATTTCTCGTCCGACGATGAAGACATTGGCGAGTATCGAAATATCCACAAAAGTGACATTTACATTGTAGTTTCTCGTCCAAAACTTTTCCCTTACAACAACGTTGCAAGATGGCATTTTTCACATCTGCAAAAGGACACAAGGTTGATAGTCAATGCTTCAAGTGTTCTGATTTCATCTCTCAAGGAAGAAGACATCAAGATTCAATATAAAACCTAGGAATCCACTATTGAACTGGATGAATCATTCTTAGACAAATTTAGAGTCGATCGCAATGACTTTGAAACTCTAATGGAAGAATGGTTCATTGATGAAGAATTTTAGTTGAATACGGGAGAGAGATATGTCCCGTAATAGTATCTGAAAGACCCATATAGAATCCTAAATTCAATGATTTGGAGACTTTATGGCGAGGAGACCAGCACCCACTTTAGGATGGAATGGTTTATGATGGCCTACACATTGGCCAAGATCAGAAAAGCATTCAATTGGGCTAGTATATTATCATTCATCATTGCAAATATAGTTCAGGATCCTCAAGGTATCAAAAACCATGGGTTTTATATGATGGCCTACCTTATAGATGCAATTTGCATATCCAATAGATTCCTTGCATTTAATTGAGCTTGGAGCCCAGATACGAGAGAAATCCATGTTTATTGTTCTCAGTTGTGGGAAGTTAATTGCAAAGAAAATTTCTACAACTTGTCTGATTACTTCCTTGCTCCCCTACATAAGGCCATGTTTGGTGTTCACCCACATAGGATATCCCTAGGGGCTATCAAATCCCTGAAAGGAATAGGGGACTACTACATAAAAAATATTATACCTTTGTAAGGATATTTGGGGCCTCAGGACCACTGCATTCATTACCCAAATACGTCCCTGATAAATTTTTGGCAAGAGAGATAGCATACCATACAGTAAAAAAAGGGGCCACTTCATACTTATCATAGAAAAACAAAAGATATTGGACCATCTTCCCTCTCCACATAGGTCAATTATCCCTA
>ML797336.1:45856-97242 GCA_009831015.1 Picea engelmannii | reverse complement strand
CCTAGTCTCCTATATATACCAAGGAGACATTTTCATTTTGAATCATCTTGTACTTGAACATTTAAGTGGGGTAAAAGGAGGTTTCCCCCTCGAAGAGGCTCATTATCTGAAATTATCTCTTTTTCAAGGCGTTGATTACTTTTTCTGAGGTTTTTCTATGCTATATTGATATTTGGTTCTTAACATGATTCTTGATGTTTGGATTGGAAATGGAACAGGCAGTGCAAGATATGATATACTTTTTGACGTCATGTCGAAGTTTTGACCAATAAAAATGTTTCTGAAGAACAACCACAATTTTCTCCACTCGAAAATGTTCTTCCATTCGACTGTAGTGTGCTTCCCAAATCATCTTTGCACACTTTCTTGTAGGAACACAGAGATGGCCCATATGGCATAATAGTCCATCCTGAATGTGAAAATCATTGATAGTCATGCCTGTACCCAAGATTTGATAGGTGGTGGTGAAGTCTGGATCTTGCTGATAATGTTGGGGCCACTAAGATACCTCATGTCCACAGGAATGGAGCACATTGGTGAGTGCAGTCACATGAGGTCGACTGAGGTAGTCAGTGACATGATTTGAGATCCTTGTCTTATACTTGATGTTGATATGGAACTGTTGTAGGTAGGTGGACCACTTTTGATGGAGGTCATTCTGCAATTTCCCCTGTGTATGTATGAACTGTAGAGGATTGTGATCAGTGTGGATGATCGTTTCCTTTCCCAGAATGTAATGTTTCCATTGACAATAAGATTTTACAATGGAATACATTTCCTTGTCATAGGTGGGGTATTTTTGGATAGTATCTGAGAGTGTCTCGCTATGGTATGCCACCATATGACCTTGTTGAGTGTGAACTGCGCCTACAACATAGTCATATGCATCAGTATTAATATCGAACGGTTGTTGCAGATCATGCAAGGAGAGTACTATAGTTGAGCACAAGAGATGCTTTAGATCATCAAATTCTCGTTTTTGTTCCTTCCCCCACACAAACTTTTCCTTGCCATCCCCTTTGGTCACCTAGCTGAGGGCCCATGCAATATGGGAGAATTCCAACATGAACCGTTTGTAGAAGTTGGCCAGTCCCAAGAAGCTCTGAAGCTCGGTTAGTGTGGTCGAGACTGGATAGTAACGAATGAATTGGATCTTAGCTGGGTCAACATGTACCCCATTCTCATCAACAATGTAGCTCAAGTATTGGACCCTATTCATGCCAAAAGATCATTTTTCCAAGTTGGCATATAACTTGTTCTGCCGCAGAGTGCTCAAAACCTATTGAATATGCTGCATGTGCTCCTCCCAAGTTCTACTGAAGATGAGGATGTCATCCAAATATACCACCACAAAAGAGTTGGTGAAGGGCCTCAATACATCATTCATCAACCTCAAAAAAGTGGCTGGTGCATTTTTTAAGCTAAAGGGCATGACCAACCATTTGAAGAGACCTTTAGATTTTAAGGTTGTCTTCCATACATCAGTTGGTTCGATGGGAACCTGGTGGTAGCCATACTTTAGGTCAATCTTGCTGAAGAATTTTTCCCCCTTGAGTTGGTCAAGGAGGTCATCAATCCTGGGAATTGGTTACCAGTTCATGACTGTGATTTTGTTTAAGGCTCTGTAATCAATGCATAGTCACCAAGTCCCATCCTTCTTTTGCACCGGTATAATCAGGCTTCCACAAGGGGAGGATCTAGGTCTAATGTGCCCCTTTTGAAGAAGCTCTTGGATCTGACGCCTGATTTCATCATTTTCCATCAGTGAGCGACGATGGACTGTTACATTAGGTAGAGGTACACTGGGGTCCAGATCAATTGGATGCTTGAATTGGAAGTGCGTCGGTACCTCGGTGGGTGAGGAGAATATGTCTCTGTGTTCTTCCATGATCCCATCTGCTTGCTTTTGTTGCAAAGAGAGGCTCTGTGTAGAGGCCATATATGTGATGTCGACCTTTTTCTTACTGTGAGCACAGATCACAAAGAAGACGAACTTCCCAATATGTGAAATGGCCTTATTGCATTGTTTATTAGGGATTAAAGAAATAGAGGTAGGCGGTGCTACCTATGGTATCCTATAAAATTGTCTACCCAAAATAATAATAACAATGTAGCATATAGACTCATACACATCATGGCGCTTCCAAAAATATGGTTTTCCTAAAATAACATCAAAAACGTCAAGGGGAGCAATATCACACAATACCTTATCTTTGAAAGGCTTGATCTCGTAGGGCACAAGACACTGTTGGTTGACACATAGATCTCTTCCTTGGTGAAGCTAACCGATGGTGTAGGGCTGGGAGTGAAGTGTCATTGGTAGGTCCAACCGCTTGATGACCCATGCTAAAATCAAGCTATTCTGACTACCTCTATCGACAATGAAATGTAGCGGAGCCCCCTTTACCCACATCTGTGATTGAAAGAGGCGTTCCCCTTCCTTTGGCTGTTCTGGTTTGCTTGGCCAGAATTTAGTGGTAGCGATAGTGGCACTCAGTTAAACATCGATAATCTGATTCCCTCCTTTAAGATTTGATTCAGAATCAGAATCGACCTTTGACTCAGAAGCCTTCAAGTTGGCCACGAGCGACTACATGGAGCGACATTCTTCAGTGTTGTGCTAAGGGATTTTATGGTACTCACACCATTTTCCTATGTCCTTCATCTTCTCATTTCCCTTCTTGTGTTGCAACTTGGACTGATTTTCTTGAGATTGGTCATCTTGGCTTGGTCCCTTACTATGTGGGTTGGGGCCGCCTTTTCCCTGCTTCAACTATGAGGAGTTGGCAGATCCAAACTCTCACCTCTTCTGCTTAAATTTCTGCTCGATCTTGACAGCGTATCTATAATTCATGCCCAATGAGGTGATTTCCAAAAACTCCATTTCTGTTTGAATGTATCTATGCAAAAAACCATGGTATTTGAGCACTAGATGTTGCTCAGAGTCTTTGATACCGAATTTGGTGCGCAGGGTATGGAAAATATTGGTGAAATCTAGTACTATCTGGTCCCTTTATTGACGTAGGGTGGTCCATCTAGTGTACTGGTCCTCTTAGCTTCCAGCATGGTAGTATTGTTCTTTAATGGCATTCTGGAAGGAATCCCATGTAGGGGCCACCACAAATATTACAGATTCCTCTACGACCCTTTTCTCAGAGTAAGTATCCCACTAGTCCTTAACATGGGGGATGACCTTAAGGAGTGCAAAAGTAATCTTTTCCCTATAGGAAAAATTGTGGACCAAAAAATACCCTTCAAGTAGATTCAACCATTTATCTACAACATTCACATCTACTAGTCCTTCAAATAATGGAATATCAAAATTTACCTGTACCTTGAAGGGGGTTGCATGGACGCTTGATGAATATGCTTCTCCTGTGGGAAACCATCGAAGGATCTGTGCAGCTGTCTATCATTTTGTTCCTTTATCACATGAGAGATTCCTAGAGAAACATTTTAATAGGATCTCCTCCTTCATCATATTTCTTTTCATCCCCCATGGTTGTTTTCAGGCTTGGCACAACCGATCTTGCAATGACTCGATTGGCTCGAGTCCCAACTTCTTGTACCCATATCTTGTCAGGAACATGCACGAACAAAAATAAATGAAGAGCAGATCACTCTGATACCACTGCTACAGATTTAGGAGTGGAATGAACTGATTAACACAATGAATACAATAAACACAAATATATGAAGAATACCATAGATATCCAGTGAACAATATCTTCTATTGAATAAATGAAATAGGCTGAAACTATAAAACTACAGAACTGAAACACTTGTTAGAATGGTGGTAGCTATCTCTGAGAATATATGTGGCTGCTACTTGCATCCATCTAAGAAGAATGACTAAAATGAGGCTCCAACGTCCTTTTTAATATTACTCATGAATGCCAAAACCCTAGACATCCAAAAACCTAACCCTAGGAGGTGAAACACCAAAAGTCATGTGGGCCCCTATGGGTAAATTGGTACCTCAACTTCTTGGGGTTGTAAATTTTGCATACAACCTCTGTTTTAGGTGCCTGATAGTCTGTTGGAAAGGTCTTTCAGAGAAATACACATTACACTATCAAACTCTGACTCCGTCTACAGTTTGACTATGGAAAGCCAAAAAAACATTGTTTAAGGCTCCAAAACGGCCCTGGAAGTACAACAAGATGTGCTAACATGAAAACATACAAAATAAGCTAGTTGGATTAGGTGAGAGGCCACCGGTATCCACTTGGAATATGTGTAGGGATTCATACATCCATAGAAGTGTAGAACTCACAATTACAAAGAAGTACAAAAGAACACATTGAACTAAAACATACAAGAGGAGCTAGTTGAAATAGGTGGGTGGACACCAATATCCAACTTGATCATGCTCCCTTCCATATTTGGGTCTCTATAAAAACACAATTCTCAGGTGAAAAATATACCCCCCATGAAGACCATTAATCATAGAAATTCCAACTCTTCAAAATTAGTTGCAGAAATCCTCAAGGATCGCATTGTTTGATTGCAATTGTGGGATACTGCTGATCAAGAACAATTTCAAAGTCTGATTCTGGGTTATATTCCCCTATGGAAAGAGTGTTGAGGAGATGTGTGGAAATAACATCTTTTGATGTTGAGTAGAGGAAATTGAGTGTTTGGAACCACAAATAAAAATGCAGTGTTTTGAAATTTGATTTCTATAAACCAATATTCATTTTGGTTTAGCTCTGGATTTAAATCTCTGTATTTTTTAAACACTTTGTATCCATTAAGGAAATAATTAAATCGAGGATGGAAAATAGATATCAAAGAAGGAAAATGGGATTCAATGGTTCTCTGTAATACCCCTATTTCCCCTAGCTTGTAAATATAACTATAAATTATCAAGAGACTATGGAAAACTAAATATGTGTGAATGTTTGATTTGATGAACCTTTGTATAAAAGGGTCAATGTATGAATTTTTTGTTATTAATAGAAATTTGATATGTGTTTCACAATTGCTGAAAGGGGGAAAGTTTTCCAAGATAGACCATGGATGTTATGAGAGAGATGGTGAGGAGAAACCAAGAATGGTTGATATGACCCTCACTAGACCATTACCTATTGGGTGTAATTGCTCAACAGTCCTCTGACCCAGATATGAATTACCAATCAGGATGGTAGTTGGAAGGCCATCCTCAAGAGTTAATGAGGAGATGGGGTAGGGTACCCATATGTAATGCTTCTAGGCCTAACCACGAATTGGGATTCAAACCCACGCAACCTTGCTGAGGAAGAAAAGAAAGGAGGTAATTCGAGGACAGTGGGAGATCTGCGAGATAACAGAGTAGATAAAACACTCTCCTAAGAAGAGAAGGAGAGGACACTTTGACTCAGAATTTGAAATAAAAATATGAGAAGTAATCTCATTTTGGATGAAAGAAGCCATGGACAAGGTTTGGATAAAAGCTGATAAACGGGGTTGATGAGTGACTAGGGAAGTACTCATGCAAACCTCCTTGATTTGATTGAGAAAAATAGAGACCCAGTTCCTGTGGGAGGAGGAGAGTAACCTTCATCTCTGACTATCGTGGAGCAAAGAGAAAGAATCTCTCTCAGAGAAACATGGTCTAGCTCGGGGGTGGCCACTGGTAAATATGTCAGGAGTGACTGTGACTATGGTTGGGAGGAAATGAGCATCCCCTTTAGCAGTTGTTTCACGTTTTCCAGTTCTAATAAGTATTTTCATACTCTGTGTAATCTATTGGATGTGATAATGAAATTTATGTGTTTGTGATTAAGTATTTTAGTATTTGAACATATATTAGATAGACACTTTTACTTCTGCAAACTGCAATGTTTTCATGATCTTTGAATTTTCTCAGACTAGCTTCTAGAGATTCATGGGATGGGAGTCTGCAGGAGGGTCGGGGTAGAATCAACTGAAATGTCTATGTCCTACAAATCCATTGAAGTTTAACTTAGCAGGTAGGTCAAGTTCGAATTCTATGGGAGAAGGATGCTCCCTTCAGATTATTTCCCCCCCATCTGACCGAGGGCTCTGTCCCATGTCCTTAACCCCTTTTGTGGCAAAAAGGGATTTTTTCTTATCCCCCAAGAATTCCCAAATGATCCATGTGACCAGCGCCTAGGAACCCTGCACTAGTCCGAAAGGAGCTATCTCTTTCGTCTTCGGGATTTTAGAACTTATGATTCCACAGCCCTAGGAAATAACTGAAGGCCAAAGTCTCGAATCGATGAGGGCTGTTGATCTGGGGACTCAGTATGGATCTCTCTCAGATGTTAGATCAGATGAAGAAAGGGAAGCTTTAAGCACTTCGACGAAGTTATACTTTGGGAAAAAAGGAGTAGTATGGCACCGAAACTCCTAAATGTTGGAGTCACGGAGTAAATCTGGACCGTTGAAAAGGGAGGGACACGTGTCCATAGATCAACAATCATCCAGTAGTCCAGGTATTCGGAGCTATAGGGAATCATGAATTTCCCTATATCTTTGTAAGCTAGAGTAAATCCTGGCTGTAGATGCTAGGTACACATGGTAGTAGATCAGGTGTGGCCCGGAAGGAAAGATGGGAGATATACACCAAATTACCAAATGCTGAACTGAAGAAGTCATGTGGACAATTGATATTTGGATCCTTTGGGACCCCTCTCATCCATCGATCTAAGGAAATACCCCCATTTAATTAACCGATTGGGAATGCGTCATGGAGCGACATGTGGTCCTACTCGTCCACTGACAAAGGGTTGTTCGTTGAGCCAGGACCATTGGATGAATGAGTACGTGGAAAATGATCCCATGGTCTAGAGAATTTGTACTCTAGAGGAATTTAACGAAGGATTTTCAAGGTGTCAAAAGAACCAAAGTCGCGAATGCCGAAATAAATCTCGGTCGTTGATAGGAAGAGGACATGTGGCACTGGATCCTAGAATCCAGAGACTTAGCTCTTCAGGGGATTTGTGCTGAGAGGATTCGGTAAGATCCGAAGCCTAGAGCCACGAAGTAACGAGGACCTTGGATCTATGGATCCATGTGGGTAAATCCCAACCGTATGATGGGGTAATGAGGGCACGTGTCATCCCTTGACCCTCACCACGTGTCAACTTCTGGTTCGTTCCCACTTGGCCAACATGGTTGGTGATGTGTCCAAAACTCTGGGAGTCTGGATGATTTCAATATTTTGGAAGATTGAACATAGTATAGCTAAGGAGGGTACAACGGGGATAGCCGAACACTGAAATTGCAATGGCAATCGTAGATCACCAAAACATCAAAGGCATGGAACAAATACCTTTGAATGCCGATCTTCGAAGGGATAAGGTATATGGCGATATTTCAAGACTTTGAGGGTTAGGAAAAATGAGTGTTCTGCGCCAAATATCGCATCCCCCCCTTTAACTGTAGATCTCGATGGAGGATGTGGAACTTTGATCCCCTCTGTTGTTCGACAATCTAAGAATTTGACAACTTCATTGGAACTCCCAAAGTACAGGAACTTTTGAAGTGCCAAAACCTTTGCTAATATAGGCTCTTAGCTCTCGGTTTTCATCTCGAGGTAACTAGGAAGGCCTCGCTGGTTGGTTCAAGCACACAATGAGAGATGTAACTTTTGGGGGAGATGATTAAGAGGGTTTTTCTTAAGTAAGGGACCAAAAATGAACCAGGGAAAGCGAAAATGTGATGCCCCATCCCTAGAAAGGTTCTTTAAGGGGTTGGGTATGTTACAAATTGGTATCATAGCATGGAAACAACACTTGGTTTTCTTGGGATCATGCACGAGTCGCATAGAAAAACATTATTAGAGAACTTATGGGGTAACACCCTGCCTTATCCCCTTCTACAAGAAACTTGTCTGAATCTCTATTGAAGAGAGGAGCGACACCTTCTATTGTTGATATATTTTTTGGAAGTATGCACTATAGGTTGCTAATGTTTCCAATTAAAGAACTGACTTTACCTTGCAATAATATGTGTTGTTCATGAATTGGTAGATTAGTAGCTAACAAAAAATATTTTATCAGCACTCAAGCAGTCAGTGAAAAACATGATATCTACAACGTAAAGGATGGTGACACATCAAGAGTTGGGGGAGAGCTCCAACAATAGAGAGGAAGAATCTGACGAAAGGAGGGTGGTGGAAACCCCTCCAAATTTGGATGAAACTGTAAGAAGCCTCATGGAAGAATTATAGAATTATAAGGCTGACAATGAGAGGATAATCAAGGAGCAGGAAAAGAAGACTAAAATTAATGCAGTCCTACTGCAAAGCCTATCATATATAAAAAGGCAACTGCAACATGGTCCACTTGCTAGACATGTGGACAGACATCATAATAATAAAAATCCACATCCACCTGAGACACATAAGCATGGTCCTGAAAGTGGACACACCAGGAGGAGCACCTCAAAGAAGGCCCAACACGGAGCCAAGAGACATTCAATGGAAGATTCCTCTGGTGAGGACATTGGCAAATCCAAGAAATCTTCTAGCAGAAAAAATAGTTCCCATTCTCAGCTGAGAGGAAAGAAGAGGAAACATTCCAAGAGTCATGACCTAGAATAATTCAAGAAAGATAAACCACCCACCTTCGATGGAGAGATTAAGAATGGGGAAGAAGTAGAAGTTTGGCTACTCGGCTTGAAGTACTTCAGAGTTCATGACTACTCTGAAAACTTAAAGTCTTGGATAACGATTTTCAACCTAAATGGGAAGGCTTCCATTTGGTGGGAGGACCTTAGGAATGTGAAAGGAGTCCATGAGAAGGACTTGTCATGGAAACAATTTGAGAAATACTTCAATAAGAAGTACATGTCACAAAAGTACTTTGATGGAAATACCAAGGAGTTCTATGAACTCAAGCTGGGACAACTCACCATAGATGAGTATATCAACAAATTTCTTGAGCTGATGAGGCATGTGCCCTATATAAAGGATGAAAAGGTAAAGATGCAACGATTTATTAGTGGATTACCTCAGTCCTACAGGGACAAAATTGAGTTTGATGAGCCAAATACCTTTGAATATACTATTCGAAAAGAAAGGAATTGATATGATCAATTCAAGAGTAACACAAAACCCCATGAAGACTGGAAGAATAAAAACAATTCGGGATTCAAGAAGAAGGGGTTTAAACCCTCAAGATTTAAGAACCCTGGTAAGAGCTCTAGGATGATCCTTCCTGCCAGAAGTGTGTATAATTTTTTTTTTCCATCCCATAGTGGAAATAAACCATTTAGAGCAGCTCCAAGTAAGACCGATAACATGAAGAGAGAACCCTTGAAATGTTAGGGTTGTGGAGAGGAACATATGCTGAGGGACTGTCCGCATAGGCAAAAAAATAATGGAAGGGTCTACAACGTCCAAGAGGCTACCATAATCAATGATGTGGCTAGGTTCCTGCCACAAATGTATTCAACCTTGGATAATAGACAAGCTGACCACTAATATTCAATGGTGGATATGGAAAGTACGATTTCCAACCATCTTGTTTCCATTTTAATTGACCCTGGTTCTAATTTGAGTTATTCTACCCCTCAAACTATTGAGAAATATAAATTGCAACAAGTTAAACATGTTAAATCATGGCTGGTACAACTAGCCACTCGAACCAAAAGAAAAGTAACAGAGGTCATACTAGCATGCCAATTTGTCATGAGTGGGTTTCCCACCCAAGCGAACCTAAACATACTTCCTATAGGAACTTATGACCTGCTGATTAGCATGGACTGGTTGGCTGCCCACAAAACCAAGTTGGACTGTTATAGTAAAACTTTGGAGTTTGAAAATGAAGAAGGAAGAAGGAAAACCCTACAAGGGATTCAAAATCATGTCTTAGTGAGATAAATATCAGCCCTCCAAGTGAAGGAGTATTGCAGAAAGGGATGTCCCTTGTATGAAATACATGTACTAAACTCTGTTGAGAATGACAAACCCAACCTAGAGAAACATCCCATATTAAGAGAATATAAATATGTATTCCCAGAAGAGGTACTAGGTCTACCTCCAAGAAGGGATATTGACTTTTCGATAGAACTTGTACCAGGAGCAGTGCCAATGTCTAGAACACTCTATAGAATGAGTACACCAGATCTAGTTGAGCTCAAACTATAATTGAAGGAGATGTGGGACAAAGGCTACATTCGACTTAGTGTTTCCCCATGGGGAGCACCATCCTTTTTTGTGAAAAGGAAAGATGGCTCACTTAGACTGTGCATAGATTATAGACAACTCAATAATATGACCATCAAGAATAAGTATCCTTTGTCAAGGATTGATTACTTGTTTGACCAATTAAGGGGTGCTACCATATTCTCCAAGATTGACTTGAGGTATGGATACCATCAGGTCCGAATTAAATATGAATACATCCACAGGACAACCTTTAGGACAAGATATGGTCACTATGAATTTGTGGTGGTGCCATTTGGGCTTACCAATGCACCAACCACTTTCATGTGATTAATGAATAACGTATTTATAAAGTTCTTGGATAGGTTTTGTTTTGGTTTTCATTGATAATATCCTAATCTATTCCAAGAATAGGGAAGAACATGAAGAACATCTCAAGCTAGTACTCCAAGTGCTAAGAGAACATCAACTCTATGTTAACCTTAGTAAGTGTAACTTTTTCTAGAAACAAGTCCACTACTTAGGCCATGTTATTTCTGAGGAAGGAGTGGCAGTTGATGCCGATGAGATTAAATCCATCATGGATTGGACTACCCCAAAGGATGTATCTGATATCAGATCCTTTATGGGCCTGGCATGATACTATAGGAGATTCATAAGAAGATTCTCCAATATTGGTTTCCCAATGGCCTCCCTTCAAAAAAGGGGGTTAAACTCATTTGGACATCAAAATGTGAAGAAATATTTCAAGAGATGAAATACCTTCTAACCAATGCACCTGTACTGAAGATTGTAGATCCAAACAAAGACTTCCTTGTGTGTACATATTCCTACAAGGAAGGGCTTAGAGGAGTCCTTATGCAAGAAGGACATGCGATTTTCTACGAGTCCAAAAAATTGAGTGAACATGAAGTCAACTATGTGACCCACGATATGGAATTTTCTGCCATAGTGCATGCTTTAAAAATGTGGAGGCATTACCTCTTAGGTAGAATATTTGTACTTATAACCGACCATAGTGGGTTGAGATACTTGTTTGACCAACCGAAACGCAATGTGAGACAAGCTAGGTGGATGGCTCTGCTTAGTGAGTTTGATTTCAAAATAAAACATATCAAAGGAAAAGAGAATAGGGTGGTTGATGCCCTTAGTAGAAGTATGAAATTAGTTCACTTGGCAGCTGTAAGCACCAGTGAATCAGACATTAAAGAGAGAGTCAAGATTGCACAAAAAATATATGCATTTTTCCAGACTGTGCCATCATACCTTAATCAAGATCCCACAGGGCTGAAGTATGAAGGTTATCATATGCCTAATCAAGGCCCGTTGAGCTTCATAATGGATGAACTACACAAGAGACCATATACTAGTCATCCTGGTTATCAGAAAATGATCACGACCACTAGGAAAATATTTTTCTCACCCGTATTAAAAAAGGACATAGCTAATTACTTAGATAAGTGTCTAGAGTGTCATAAATTCAAAGCAAAACATTGACACCCAACAGGGCTGTTGCAACCCCTACCAATCCCCGAATGGAAATGGGAAACCATCTCCATGGATTTCATCACAAGATTTCCAAGATCAACCAAATAGAACGATGCCATCATGGTAGTTGTGGTCAAACTGAGCAAACCCAATCACTTCATAGCGATCAAGTAAACTTGCAAGGCAGTAGATATTGCCAACATCTTCATGAAAGAGATATTCAAACTGCATGGCATGCCTAAGGAAATTATATCTAATAGAGATACAAAGTTTACTTCAAACTTTTGGAAATCTCTATTTGATGGTTTTGAAACCAAATTTCTCTTTAGTACAACCTATCACCCTCAAACCGATGGAAAAACAAAGAGGGTAAACCAAGTATTAGAAGATATGTTGAGGATGCATGTAATGCATCAACCCAAGAAGTGGGAGGACTACCTACCACTGGTAGAATTTTATTACAACAATGGCTATCAAGAATCATTAAAAATGATCCCTTTTGAATTCCTCTATGGAAGGCAATGCAACATTCCAATCAAATGGAAAAACCCAATAGACATAGTTACAATCAGGCCATATATGCTAAAGGAAATAGAACAACAAGTGATTCAGATCAGAAAAAATCTGAAGATAGCCTAGGATAGACAAAAGAGCTATGTAGAGCTGAAAAGGACTCTTAGAGAGTTCAAAGCAGGGGATCATGTGTATCTCCGAGTTAGACACGGGAAGATCTCTTTGAGGATGGGAGCTTGTGCCAAGATGGTACCTCGGTATTGTGGACCCTTTGAAGTTTTGGATAGAGTGGGACCAGTAGCCTATCGACTAGCACTTGCTCCCACAGTGAAAGAACATAATGTTTTCCATGTTTCTTTATTAAAGAAGTATGCACATGATTCTAATCATATTCTTGACTGATCTGTGATTTAGGTGGAACCCAAGGGAGAATTCCTACTAGAACCTCAATGCATAATAGACAGGAAGGAAACCCCACTCATGAACAAAACCATTGCATAAGTCAAGGTGGAGTGGAAACACTTTGGCCTAGATGAGGCTACATGGGAAATGGAGGATGCCATGAGACAAACATATCCATTTTTGTTTACTTCTATACATACATAGCACATCGACATATAAAACATCAAGGATTGTGTTTCTGTAAGGGGGAGGGGATTATAATACCCCTATTTCTCCCAACTTGTAAATATAACTATAAATGGCCAAGAGACTATGGAAAACTAAATATGTGTGAATGTTTGATTTGATGAACCTTTGTATAAAAGGGTCAATGTATGAATTTTTTGTTATTAATAGAAATTTGATATGTGTTGCACAACTACTGAAAGGGGGGAAGTTTTCCAAGATAGACCATGGATGCTATGAGATATATGGTGAGGGGAAACCAAGAATGGTTGAGATGATCCTCACTAGACCAATACCTACTGGGTGTAATTGCTCAATAGTCCTCTGTCGACCTAGAAATGAATTACCAGTCAGGATGGTAGTTGGAAGGCCATCCTCAAGAGTTAATGAGGAGATGGGGCAGGGTACCCATCTGTAAGGATTTTAGGCATGACCACAAATTGGGATTCAGACCCACGCAACCTTGCTGAGGAAGGAAATAAATGAGGTAATTTGAGGACAGAGAGAGATCTGTGAGATAACAGAGTAGAGAAAAAACTCTCTTGAGAAGAGAAGGAGAGGACACTTTGACTCGAAAGTTGAAAGAAAAAGATGAGTAGTAAAATCATTTTGGCTAAAAGAATCCATGGATAGGGTTTGTCTACAAGTTGATAAACGAGTCCGACGAGTGACCGATGAAGTAATTGTGTAGACCTCCTTGCTTGGAGTAGAGAAAACCAGACACCCAGTTCCCGTGGGAGGAGGAGAGTAACCTTGATCCCTCACTGTTGTGGACCAAAGAGAAAGAATCTCTCTCAGAACAACATGGTCTAGCTTGGGGGTGGCCAATGGTAAATCTATTAGGAGTGATTGTGCCTATGGTTGGGAGGAAACATGCACCCCCTTCATCAGTTGTTTTGTGTTTTCTAGTTTTTACAAGTATTTTCATACATTGTGTAATATATTGGAAGTGATAAGGAAATCATGCAAATAACCTTATTATGCCATTTCAAACTTATTTTTAAGGATGCATTTCACATAGTTTAAAAGTTTTAGGTCACCATTAGTGAGAATAAAGTCACGACATAAAGAAAAAGTATTATGAGATGGTTACCTACTTTCTTGGTATTGACATTGGGGTCAGAATCACATCTAGAAAATTCATTGTCAAAGATAAATCTATCCATTTTATCATACCAAGCCCAATGAGCTTTCTTAATACCATAGAGATATTTCTTAAGGTGAAAACAAGGATGGAGTCATTCTAAACATATATATGAGGTTTTTCCATGCAAATTTCTTCTTGCAAATCCCCATGCAAGAAGATAGATTTAACATCCATCTAATGGACCTCCCATTTATGTGAGGCAACAAGGGATAGAAAAAGGTGGATGGAATTCATTTTGGCTACATGGGAAAAGGTTTCATTATAGTCAATCCCTTCAACTTGATAAAATACTTTGGAAACTAACCAAGCTTTATATATTTCAACACTCCCATTAGATGCATAATTAATTCTATACACGCATTTACATATGAAAAGTTTTCTTCCTTTCAGAAGTGCTACAAGATCCCAAGTATCATTTTTCATTAAGCAACGATATTCTTCAATCGTTGTTGTGTCTAAATACGGATGGAAAAAATATTCTACAATTTTTTTTGGATCATGAGTCTCTAAAGATTGATCCAAAAGAGAAGAGGCTCACTGGAATTGTGCACATGTACGAAGCTGATTTGTAGGATTATAGGAAAGATCACTATCTGCTTCTCATGTTGTACAAATCCATATAGGAAGTAGTGGTGTTGGTGTAGGTTCATGTTCAATAGAACCAACTGGAGGAAGGTGAGTAGGAAAAGGTGGATTTTCATCCTCATTGTCATCTCCTAAAGAAGAATCTAGAGTAGGATCATTAACAAAAAATTTGGGAATGAAAGATGGTAGAGAAACCAAATATGGCTTGTAGGACAAACATGGCACAAACACTAAATTAAACTTACAATCCGAGAGACTTTATCAAAATTAGCATCTCTCTTAATAACAATTTCAATGGAATGATGTTCAAGAAGTATATAGCCTTTTACATCTTCATAATATCCAAAAAATGCATGTCTCACTTTTATGATATAATTCTTTCCTTTTTTCATCACAAATGTAATCCCACTCTTCATTACCAAGCACACGAAAGTGGGTAACATCTAGTTTAATTTTACTCAATGATTATTCCAATATTTTATTTTTTAATGCCTTTGTGGGAGTGTTATTGACTATATAATTGGAAAAATCAATGGATTCTTCCCAAAAATGAAGACTTGATCCCTTGGATTAGATCATACAATTTTCCATTTCATTTAGTGCAATTCTTTCTCTCAACAACACCATCTTGTTGTGGTGTATATGGAACAACATGTTGTGTTTGAATGCCCTGTGTAGTGTAGTAAGTTGTAAATTTGTTGTTAACATATTCACCTCCATTATATATTCTTAACTTCTACAATTGATGTCCATATTATTTTTCTACAAGGGCCTTGTAGGCAAAAAACATGTTAGAAAATTTACTCTTAAGTTTTAAGAAACAAATCCAAGTCTGTCTCGAGAGTCATCAATGAAAGTTAATAATTACTTGAACACATAGAAAGAAGGATAAGAAAACCACTTAAATTACTATGAACAAGTTGCAATAGGGCCAAGAGACACATTTGTCAAAACTACCCTGATGATGTTTGTTGAGAACACAGTCGAGGCAAACACAATATTTGAATGAAATGAGAGGAATATCAATCACTTTTTTTTATTAAATAGTTTCTGCAACAAGAGATACTTTATATGACCAATCACTGTATTTTAATTACATAGTTTTTGCAACAAGTGATAGTTTATATGACTAAATCCCTTATAAAACAATTTCTCAAGTAATCTCTATGAACAATAAAAACTGATGGAAAAGATGATGAACCAAAGTTGTAAAATCCATATAACCTAGTAATATCATCAACAATTCCAATTGATATGACATGTTTAAGATATTTTAAATCCTTGATTACAAATTGGTGAGATGAAAAATCTATTGGTTTACCTTCACATGTATGAGTGATTTGATATATTGATAGAAGACTACAAGAGATACTTGGAACACATAATACATCATTAAAATGACTATCATCTAGCTAAAGTATTCCAGAACCTACAACACTAAGATATCTATCATCACCAACAAATATTTGTTGGGTGTTACACTCATTAAGTGTAGAAAAATGGATTTATCCTTAGCCACATGATACGATGCTCCATAATCAATAAGCCACTCATTAGAAGAAGTAGTAGATGTTGCATTGAAGGAGAAACAAGAGAAGGAATTGCATGTCCATAAGAAGAAGAGTTAGAAGAAAAATTAAGATTGATGTTGTGCTTCTTCATTTCTACTTCTAAGGCCTCCATATTCTTAAAACATTTGGAATCCAGATGACCATATCATCCAAAAAAAATGCAATGTCTCTCAGTGTTCTTACTTTTTTTATTTTGTTCCTTTGTCACCATTGGGAGTATGGGTTGGTTGAGAGGGTTTGAGACCCTTATTTTTCTTGTTATTGAGACAATGTTGATTTATCAGATGATTGGATTTATCCTTTTGTTGGGTCACTAAGGATTTGTTATATGAACCTACAGTGTTGATCCCTCCAAGATGCAAGAAATTATCTTGTTCTCTAATAAAAAAATCACAAAAAGATTCAAGAGTGGGTGTTTGTAAGCTACCCCTAGACATTCTCTAGTGGAGTGAAAATTATATACAAAAATAGAATATGCATAGCCAATCTTAGCAAGAATAACATATATACATTATTCATCCTTCTTTGGTATGTTACAATCTTCAAGTAAAATTCTGATTGTTTTGAACTTAAATAGATCGTCTTTAATGCAAGAGAAGTCACTAGGATTTAAATAAATCAATTGGTTTTCAAGCTAGTGGGATGAAATATCATTGTGTTTACTAAATACAGTTTCTAACTTTTTCCAAGTGTCATTTGGTTTGTCAACTCCTTGAAGGTGAAACATTAAATACTAGAGATGGACATTCTGATTAATCTAGATGATTTGTCATTTTAATTATCACATTTTGTTTTCTTTGAGTCATTATTGGGGGTAGTTTCTTTTCCCAAGATAATTTGATAAAGTCCTTAATTTGTAGTACATCCACCATATGAGATTTCCATGAGAAGTAGTTTGAACTGGTAAGCAAAAGATCACTTGGACTAGCTGTATTGAAATATGCAGGTAAGATGGATTCAAGAGCATAAACTAACTATCTATATGGAAAGATCTTGAAAAAATAGGTAGTTGAAAAAAATGATATTGAAAATGGACTTTAGATGTCAAAGTTATGCCATTTTTAAGAAATGCATAAAAGGTAACCAAAGGGCCATGTGATAGGTAGAGGTTGGCCCACATGGTGATGGGTGCACAGTGAGGTCGATGAGTAAAAACAAATCCCCTTCTTTCTCAAACTTTCCTATAAACTTACTTTTACAAAGAAGTTACTTTTACATGAAGTGACCAACTTTTATAAAATAAGTGAATCACTTTTATAATGAAGTTGTTTTATAAATTAACGTTTCATGCAAAAGTAACTTAAATAAAGAACATTAAAGTTACTTTATAATGATCCACCTTTATGATTTAAGTGAAATGCATTTTACAATAAAGCTATGTGATAACTTAAAGTTGCATGAACTTTTTCGAAAAATAACTTAATGAAAAAAAAACTTGAACTCAAGACCTCTTATTTAATAAAGTAACTTTCAACCAAGTGAGCTAATGAAAAATGTATAAAAAATGTGATGAAGGAGGAGAAGAATCACTTTTTTTCAATTCTTTGCTCAAATTGCTTGCTTACCCTGAAAATCTTTGTTTTTTCCTGCAAAACTATTCAACACAATTGTATACAAAAACAAGCGAAATTTTGAAAGAAAAAAAAACCCAAAACTTAACAAGATCGTTGTTATATCTTGATTACCCTACTCGGAAAATGCAAACTTTCTTTCTATTTATAATTCGTTGAGATCACATAAAGCACATAACAAAGAACATACATAGAAAAGAAAACACTTTCCGTTGGTTTTCCAAGATTGCACTAGGCACACATCAAATAACATACATAGATTGGAAAGGTATCAAACTAGAAATATCAATACAAAAACTAAAATATTGACACTATACATGAAAAAACAAAAAAATAAAATTTAATGAAATGTTATACCTCTATATTCGACAAAAATGGTCATATCTTGGGTAAATAAATTTTTTTTTGGGTGAAACAAAACGTGTTTCAAACTGAAAGTAGTTCTCTAGATGAAATCGTGTTATAGAAAGATTTGCCTCACCCTAGGAAAAATTGCACAGAGGGCCTTTTTCCATTTCCCTATGTGGAATTGAAGTTCCTTTTTGCAAATTCCAGAGCTAAAAACATGATTTTTCCACATATACGCACCTTGCCTATATTACAACATGTGTATACACAGGTTGCACCACTACAACTTGTGTACATCGGGATTTGTGCCCAAAATTAAAAACTAGTGTCGTGTTTCCATGTCACGTCACGAGATATAGGATCGTTGGCCTTCCATATACTTGAAATGTTCTGAATCGACCCTTCAATTCCACTTGAAGGTTACAAATGGGCCAAATCCGAGCTATGGAAAAGGAGGAGAGGAATTAAACTTTGAGAGAAAAGTTACTCTGGAGAAATTATTCACTTCACATTGAGTCTTCATCCCTTTGTCGTTTAAGTCTGAACACATTGTTCATCCCCCAAGCTCTTCCCTTATTGATTGACAACCTCATTGTCTCTCTTATATGAGCTTTCCTTTGGTGGAGGATTGAAGTGGTGGATGCCCAACTAGAAGGAACTTAGTTTCTTAGCTCCGAACCGTGCCGACACAGAAGTTTGTAATTCATTCACTTCTGTTGATTACATCTTAATAGAAATACTCTTTTCTCATCCAATTAATATCTTGCGAATATTTGAATTATTATTCCATGGATGTATTTATGATGAATATTAATGGATTATGCTATCGAATGTGCTAACATTATATATTATCACCATATGCTTGTGTTTTTTGTTGTTGAGGACTAGTTGGAGATATATTACTTTGGGTCAAGTGCTCAACAATGGACTTCATCAAACATCTGAACAAGGTAGGCCTTTTATCTTGTCTTGCTAGCATATTGGTTTATATAACATGCTTGATATTAGAGTTGATTTATGTAGTTATTTTTGTATATTGTGGTTTACCCCTAGCCATAGAGAGATTTTCCTCGTAACATAATTGACGACCATATTGGGGAAAGAATCTTCTTTTTTGATGTTTGGAGTGTTTTTCTCCTTAGATTGCTCTCATTTATATTGTGTTTCTTGTCGTATGATTGCTTGAAAACCTTTGTTCACTCTGAGTCTGAGTTTCTCAGCGTTCTCCTTATCCTGGCTATGTTTTGACACATATACGCGGGCTTTTCCCTGGTAGTCGCGTACATACACGTGTTTTCCTCCTGCAAGAGGCATATATACATGCTTTTCCATTGAACAATCACGTACATCACCCTTTGTTTCTTAGTTTTTGGGTAGGTTTTGATGATTGATTAGTCTTCTTGGGTCTCTGTTGTGACTGTTAAGTGTCTGTGGAATGATAGGAAACCTTTCTTTGGTTGAAATTTTGGGCAATGCCTCTCTCATCATCTTTTTCATTTGATTGTACTTGCATATTGGGCTGGATTTTTTGTTTCTTGATATCGTACTTGGTTTGTCTCCGTTTACATACAGTAGAGTCTATATATGAAGTTGTTGTTCAGTCATTGCATTTTCATTTTCTTATATTGTAAAAAAAAAAAATTAGGCATTTTACATTGTTGGCATTTTAATCTCTTGAGTCTTTGTCATTTAGCTTAGTACATGTAAAGAAAGATTCAATTTTATTTAGAATTGAAGAACTGAATTGAGAATTGCATTATTGAAAATCATATCATTTATTGGAAATTGAAGTGAGGACTTTGCATTGTTTTCATATTTATTTATTTTACTTGTTGAGTCATAATATCACTAGTTTCATGACCACACCTTTTGAGTAAGTATGACCATTAAAAGTAACACTATAATTTAAAATTGATTAGTAACGTTTTTATTTTTCTATGGTGCACAAACTAGCTTAGGATTTAGAGCCTTGGAATAGGATTTTGTGAGTAAACTTCTCCAAGGCTATTGAATCAACATATGTGTCTAACTAAGGGAGTGTAGAAATCCATTGTATAATCGGTAATATCAGGAGGCTCCACTTAAACCAGAGTTAAGCACGAGGTCGTTTGAGGTTGGTTAAAGGGATATCCCCCTGCTACCTTCTTAGCGTCAGATATATTTATGGGGATCTATTCATATATGGGGATCTTGCTAGTGCCCTTACCTCTGTGAGAGGCAGTGTTTTCAAGGTTTCGGGCTTTGTTACCCTGCCCATACGATGGACCTAACTTATGACTATTCACCTGTGCATTGGTTATACTATGGTTTCTTAGTTGCTTGACTTAGGTACCACATAGGTTACTTGCAAGGGTTATTCTGCAGGTACTCTGGGTCCGATAAGGGTCGAACATCACACAAGATTTATGGAGGATTAGCTATCCGGGGGGATCTGACCGACTGGTTGTTAATACCACGAGGGCCCTTATAACTGATTATGTTACCTTCGATCTTTAGCAGAGGAGTCTCAAGATCCTCTTGGGAGAGGCATACCTACTTTAGGGAGGGAGGTCCCTTTCAACCACTTTATCCTATTTGTGTGCATATTGGCCGTTTGATTATTTTTTGTGTGCTCTTTGATTACTAGTTGGCCTTAGGATTTGTTTTCTATATCTTGAGTCTTGAGTCATCATGGAGCCATACCAACTTCCCTATAGATCTCACCACTTGTTACAATTGCCACCGCATTTTGATTCTTTGCCTTATAAAAGGTGTAGAGTTATCAAACATGGTACACACACCTCCACTTATCAGACTTGTGATCATACAAGGATGAGTACTGAACCGAGTCATCAAGATACTGGGATCCCTTCGACTCCCACACCTACTATAGTTAACGATACCCCTTTGACACCTTCAAACACAATGGTTGTAATGCCGAAGGCGCCTATCATCACTGTTGCCCGTCCTATAGTGAATATTCAACCTATAGCCACAAACCCTTTTGGGACTCTTTGTCACTCACTGGGCTATAATGTTCAGTCCATCCATATGGCCTCTAGTCCTTTTTCCTATGGTATGCCAAATTTTACATTACAGTTTTCAAACTCCATCCCAACGACTAGCACTAATGCTAGCATTGGAATTGGGCGTGGACCTCCTCCTTATACTCCATTATCATTTGGTGGAACTCATGGCCCTCAAACAAATCCTATCATTGGAGGCATTCCTCCTCTTAATCCCGGGTCTAATCCTATTACTTCTGGATGGAGTAACCAACCTGGCGGACAAGCTATTGCTTATGGTCCATCCATTACAGCTACATCCTCTGTGTTGATTCCGACCAACACATTTGGCATGACGAATCCACCTTTATCCTATAGATTCACACTTGGAGGAGGTCAGTTTCACACCTTGGGAAACCCCCAACCGAGGTCCACTCCTGCTGGGGGCCATTTTTATAACCTTCATCAGAACATTCCTAGTAGAATGGTGCCCAACCAACCCCTTATGAATCAAACCGGAGGAGGGTCTTACAATCCCAGACAGGCCCATGGTGCTTACCAGAACCCTAAATGGGCTGCGATTCTCCAACCACAATCTTTCTAGGGAGCTTGGGGCCAGATGCCTCAACCCTGTCTCCCTTTTTTGGCCACACTCATCTTGCTAGAATTGTCTAAGTTAATGAATGACCCCATGCATCATGATCCATCATGGCCCTCCATCCCCACCAGGTGTCCTTCGAAAATTCAAAAATTTGAGGGAAGGACCGGTGAAGATCTTCGTGATCATGTCACCATCTTTCACCTATGGTTCTCTTCGAATTCCCTTAATGATGATTCTATTCGGTTAATATTGTTTCAATGCACCCTCATGGGGGTTTCCATGAAATGGTATATCGATCTACCTATGGGGGCATACAAAACTGTTAATCAGTTAGTTTTAGTCTTCCTCAATCACTTCCAATTGTTGGTTCATTACGATGTTGGCATTGAACTTCTGCTAAAATTTTGTCAGGATAGGGCCACTCATATCTCGAATCACATCCAGGAGTGGCATAGATGAAAGAGGTTGATCACGGCCTATATACCCATGGAATTATTGATAGAGTTGTTCCTTAAATCTCTCCTTCCTTATATTTTGAAGGATGTTTCTACATCCAGGGTTACTTTTGAGGAAGAATCGATTTTTAAAGCCCAACAGTTAGATATTATATATGCTCAGTCTGGGATGTTATACGAGATTCTTCTTGAAACACCAAAGTCAAACTATGACCCTAGACAAAATCTAGAGCTGCATGCCGATGGCATTGTAGGCTTAATCAATGTGAAATCCACAGAGTCGGTGACAATCCATTTGAAAGACTTGTCTCTAAACCAATCTGCAGGAGGGTCAACTTCGTTTGTGTCCACTAATCCCACTCAATCAACAGATATACGCTCCATGCAGTCGTCAACTAGCCCGAATGGTAGCTAGAAACCAGGAGGGAGTAAGAAGAAAGGACGCAATAATAATCGTAAGGGTGGGAAGAATAATAATAAACCCAAGGACAATGGTAATAATGAGAAGATGAATAATAATGCTAGTGAGGGAAAGAAAGAAAGGTGGAAGGTGAAATTTCCTTGTAAGATTTGTACAGATGATCACCTTACCTATTTATGCCCCAAACTTGTGGAAGCTGCGAGGATTTTATCTCTACCGCTCGTCATGCTGACGAATCCTTTTCCACATAACCAAAACATGGCCTCGAGCTCCTCGAATGCTGGAAATATGTCGAGTGGGAGTCAAAACTCACCCACACAAGACAATGACCGTTTATGCATCAATATGGTCAAATATGAGGTTAATGTAGCCACTCGATCTCACGATTATAGTTCTCCACAAACTATACCTGGTCTAGAGTTTCCTCCTCCTCCAGAGACGCCCTTACAGATAGAAAAACCAGAGCGACTGCCTCATATTCCGAAAGGAGTACTCAATAGCTCTACCCATAATCCTAATGCTAGAGCTGCCCATAATTACTCTATTGTTGAGGACCTGGGTAAAACCCCTTGTGCGATGTCAGCTCTAGAGGTACTCCAGACGTGTCCTTCACATCGAAATTCCTTGCTATCTACATTAGGAGCTATATATCCTTGTGGATTAAAATTTATCGAGTTTGACGTCACATATCTGAAGCCTCGCTTTCCTTACCATGTGGCATTCCAAATCCACATGGGTTACTCGAAGTATACCATCAAGTGTACTATTTTTTATGAAGGCACTACAACATGTGTGATGTCCCTATTTTGTTGGAAAGCCCCCAGCTCTCCGAATCTTTCTTAGTCTCCAACCATGTTGACTGATTTGATGGTCATTCCTTCTTCCCTCACATTATTCTTCCTACCTTTATGGTCCAGTTAGGTGGGAAGACAGTAGAGGTGGATGTCAAGGTGGTTGATGCGCCCCTTGATTATAACTTGTTACTAAGACACAATTGGACTTATGCTATGAATGCAATCATATCATCCGTCTTCTTTAATCTTTGTTTTCCTCACGATGGGAATATTGTGATGATCGATCAGTTGTCCTTTGCGTATGCTAGTCCCAGTGCATTTGTTGGACCGTCAATCCATGTGGTCGACAATTCTCAGCCAGAAACTGAGAACGTCGATGTCGGAGTGTATTCATCCCTTATGGGTGTTAAAATTATGGTAGTTGCGGGAGGTATTTACCTCCATGTGTAAACTTGAAAAGAATAGAAGACTCCGGAAAGTATGAGAAAACCATAATGAGTTGGCTATTAACCCTAGAAGTCTTTTTGGCTCAAGAAGATAATTTATATTAGGTTATTAGCCTCCAAGAGAAGAAGTCGGCCAAAAATAATAATAATATACTGAACAAACACATATCCAAAAGGAGAAGTCGGCCCCAACAAATCTGGCAGAACCACTATAAATACAGGGCACCAGTTCTCATTTGACAAATCTCAGAATTGCAGAGAGCAACTAGTGTGCACTGCAGTTTCCAGTTTGGTGCACATGTGTGGAGGAGAGCTACAGGTGCAGCTACTGAAACAACCACTCTTAGGTGTTAGTTTGGACTATCTGATCAACTATTGTTGGTGCGCTATCCTTGGAGGAAGATGCGCTACACCTTGTTTGGCTATCTAGCCTAGGGATTGCTTCTGGAGTAATTCTCAGTCAAGGTTAAGGTGATCGGAGGGTGGCTTCGGCCTATGGTTGGGTGACAAGGGTATCGTCAATAGTAAAATGAGCACACAATATTCTATATTCTAATAGGTTGTGAGCCCACACCTCCTTCATTCAGTCTAAATGATGGAAGGAAACATAGCCGCTAGGATATTGAGCTCATTGAGGAACTACCACTAGGGTTACTAGCAGAAGCAATTTCCAAGACACTGCCGCTAGGGTTACTAGCAGGAGCAGTTGTAGAAAACCCTAAACCTCTTGTTGAGGCACCTTAAGTGAATGGATTGACCTAATCTCCAAATATATTAATGCACTCTAGTGTAGCGCATTCCCTGATACTCTCAGCAAGCCAAGACGTGAAGATTGATTTTGTGGTCAAATCTAGATTTTGACCAAGTCAAAGTAGCCATGACTTATTCTATGAAGTCAAAGAACAAGTTAGATGGAGCCTCTAACTTCAGAGCTTGGAAGACAAGGATTGACCTCATCCTAGCCAAGAATAAAGTGCTGGATATCGTGAAACCAGAGTTTGAAGAAGGAAAAGAGAAGGAACCGCAGAACGTTGCATCTATGGAGAAGTTCAAAGATGTTGACATCAATGCCATGAGTATCATAGTGCATTCTATAAAAGACCACTTGATACCCTACATCTCCCATCTTGACTCATCAAAGAAGATGTACAATGCCCTAACAAATCTCTTCTCAGTCAGAAACATTGGACAAGTTATGAGTCTAAAGAATGAGTTCCATAACATGAAGATGAATAATGACGATATCATAACATCATATTTTGTGAGGATCTCTCAGTTAAGAGATCAACTAAAAGCTATTGGAGAGAGCATTTTGGAAAAGGAATTGGTGAACATAGTACTCAATGGTATTCCCAAGACGTGGGATGCATTTTCCGCAAGAATAAACACAAGGAAGGAGTATCTGACATTTGAAGAACTTTAGACTTGTTGTGCTCAAGAAGAATCAAGGATCAATGCAAAAGAGAAACCCCAAAATAAGTACGACGATCAAGCCTTCACAACAAGATTCAAGAACTTCAGGAACAAGAGGAAGTTGAGTTCAAGGAGGAATCCAAATCAAGAGAAAGACATTTCAGAAGTACGTTGCTTCAACTATCAAAAGTATGGTCACTACAAGAATCATTGTCCTGAGCTAAAGAAAAGGAAGGAGAAACACGAAGCATCAAATGCCGAAGAAAAGGAACCTACAAAGAAGACTAAGCAGGATGGAAGAGACTTCTTCTTCTAAAAGGTAACAAGACTCTTCTTATTCCTTGTACATATCTTGTTTGCATAATCTCTGTACATATCTTGTATATCTATCTCTTGGAAGATAATGTGTTCCAAGAAGAACTATACCTATGGAAGAACAACAAGATAAGAATGGATATCATTAGATAAAAACACATGAAAGGATGAAATACAAATCATGTGGAAGCTATTGCAAGATAAGTTGAATCAATCATGAAGAGACTTAGAAGAAGCAAAGATAGAAAGAAGTCAGCAATCAAGAGGAAATTGGAAGAAGAATTATGACGTTTTGTAGAAGACAACAAGCCGGAAGCGTGGACTTTGTTAAAAAAGAGAGCCAATTATATATTGCAGAAGACAATAAGGATGCAGATGGAAGCCTGGACTATGTTAGACAGAGGGACTTGATTATATGCACTCATACATGAAGCAAGGATTAGGAGGGAGCTAATCCTATGATCCATTGAAAATGATGAAGTATATATCCATGGTAGCAACCATGAAAGACAGTATGTGTTCAGTTCAAGAAGTATTCCTCAAAGAGAAGCCTTAAAGTATTCTTGGTTTTCCATCCAGATCCGTGATCCTATGATGAAAGGAAGAAGTGGAATATCTAGGGCATGGAATCTATAAGAAACTCCATGAACCCAAGAGCTAGAGAAAAACATGAAGATTCCAAGAAAGAAAGAAAAGCCAGAACAACCAGTCATAATATTAAGAATCAAAATATTACCAGCCTGATATGAACTCAATAAAAACAATCAAGCAGAGGAACTGAAAGTCATGATGAAGAACAGTGAATAAAAGCATTGCTAGATCCAAAACTAGAGGTTCTCCCAGATGGAGGGAGAAGACTATGATGATTACTTGTTCCAGTAAACTAGACTTATCTCTACATAAGTCATTATATCATCTGCAACATCCATGAGTCAGAATTCTACATCATATGAATGCAAAGAATGTTCTCCAGAGAAATTGAATAAAGAGCGTATGAAGAGAAATCTCAAGACTTTGAAGCATACCAGAAAGATATTCCTGTATGCAGATAGAAGAAGAAAACTTGGTGGAGAACCTCCAGTGCACAATAGAAGTGTGGTGAATATTTCCTATAAAGATGACTACTCAGTAGATCAGATCTCATGATGACAAAAAAAGTGCCACATAGATATGTTCCAGTTTTCCAACTATGATATACTCTATTGTTCAGGTCTACATGAAGCCTTCATACTGTTCTAGACTAAAGTACATTTGAAATCAAGCATTACATTATCCATGATGAAGTCCAGAAAGGAGAAAATGATTCTCCAATACATATCTCCACAGATAAGCATATATGTAGACATTTTGGTAAAGCTTCTATCCAAGATGAAAGAGTTTGCATACTCAAGCTAGATCTCATGGAAACAACTTCCCTCTTATTGAAAAAGGAATAAATGAATCTCCAAGTTAGGAGGGAGGACTGAAAACATTATTGAAGACATTCATCTTTAAATTTGAAAAATAGTCCATCTTGGATAGATGCTTTCCTGTACAGAAAGTGGATTGACACTTCTGACGGACAGTCACTTTCCATTGTGGTTAACATGGGAAGTAGTATGATTGTTGATGTATCATAGACAACGACTTCCCATTGTGGTTAACATGGGGAGTGGTATAGGGAAGTCTCTCTTCTTGAGGGTTACTCAAGAAGACTAGCCCGCCTCAATGGACAACGATTTCTCATTGTGGTTAACATGAGGAATGGTCCATTTTGGAGATTGATGCAAGACAATCTTTTCCTCTTATGGTTAATAGAGGAAATGGTTAATAGATTCTCTCCAGGGTGCACTTTGATTAGTGTAGGAAGAATGGCCCAGGGTGGGGAATGGTCCAGGCTCAGCAATCAGGGACAAACATTCCTTAGGGTTTATACATTCTCTCCAGGGTGCACTTTGATTAGTGTAGGAGGAATGGCCCAGGGTGGGGAATGGTCCAGGCTCAAAATTCCTTAGGGTTATACATTCTCTCCAGGGTGCACTTTGATTAGTGTAGGAAGAATGGCCCAGGGTGGGGAATGGTCCAGGTTCAGAAGACATGATAGTTATTCTTCCTTTCTTGAGAAGAATAGTCCAGATATCTCATTATTCTACTCTAAGGCAGATATTCTTTCAGAGCTCACAGATGTGAGTGAAAGATTGGCCCAGATAATTCAGTTTATATCATAACATTGTTTCCGTGTAGGTTGCTATCAGATGTTTGTTATGAGGACTGTATGACAGTAGATATAGACTATTGTGGTGGATATGTTCCACTGTTCATGAGGCAAATATTCTTTTAGAGCTCACAAATGTGGTGAAATATAGGCCCAGATGATTCAGTTTATATCATAACATTGTTTCTATGTAGGTTGCTATCAGATGTTTGTTATGAAGGCTATATGACAATAGATGAAGACTATTGTAGTGGATATGTTCCATTGTTCGTGACTATACATTGCTGATCAAGTACTTGTGTGTTACTTGGTGTGGTAGTGTACCACTGGATTGTAGTTATGTACTACTATGAATAGACACAGTTGTGTTCTATTTTTATTCTAATTGCCTTGAATACTATTAGTAGTTTATTAGAGATCATCATCATCCAGACGAATGATGAACAAATATTTTCCAGATGGAAAACGGTTCAGAGCATTTACTCTTCTAGATTATAAGAATGACTCTTGTATCACTCTATGGTGTGAGTGACTTATTTAGCATCATGTCTAATTACTCGGATGAAGTATGGTTTTGAGAGATGATGCAGTTGATAGTGATAGTGATGCTCATGATCTAGACTTGAGATAGTCTAAATGACAATGTTGATGCTACCGAGTAAATGGTATGTTTTTTTTTGTGCTCAAGACCATTACCTGTAATACCTCCCTAGCTAGGAGGGAGTGTTAATATTATAGTAGCTACGGGAGGTATTTACCTCCACGTGTAAACCTGACGAGAATAGAAGACTTCGGAAAGCAAGAGAAAACCCTAATGAGTTGGCTAATAACCCTAGAAGTCTTGTTGGCTCAAGAAGATAATTTATATTAGGTTATTAGCCTCCAAGAGAAGAAGTCGGCCAGAAATAATAATAATATATTGAACAAACACATATCCATAAGGAGAAGTCGGCCCCAACAAATCTGGTAGAACCACTATAAATACAGGGCGCTAGTTCTCATTTGACACATCTCAGAATTGCAGAGAGCAACTGGTGCACACTGCAGTTCCCAGTTTGGTGCGCATGTGTGGAGGAGAGCTGCAGGTGTAGCTGCTGCAGCAACCAGTCTTGGGTGTTGGTTTGGACTATTTGATCAACTATTGTTGGTGCGCTATCCTTGGAGGAAGATGCGCTACACCTTGTTTGGCTATCTAGCCTAGGGCTTGGTTCCGGAGTAATTCTCAGTCAAGGTTAAGGTGCTTGGAGGGTGGCTTCGGCCTATGGTTGGGTGACGAGGGTATCATCAATGGTAAAACGAGCACACAATATTCTATATTCTAACAATGGGTACCTTCAACTTCATGGCACCAATTCATCATATATACACCATTTCCAGTAGGCCCGTTTTGTTAGAGAGGTCCATTCCTTTCCACACTTCCTGTTTTAATGATCATTGGACCCTACCTTCCTCGACTGTGTCTTGTGAAGGTCGGTCACATACTGGAATGACCATGCTACTATTGCTAGCGGATATAGCATATCAACTTGTTCTTGACTCTTCCGCTGATCCAGATCCTGTTAGCTCACAGACGGATGGGGAGGATCTTGTTCTGGAGCCCGTGTGGGCCACTTCATCGTCTTGTTCACATGAATACCTCGATGGTAATTTACCTTCAGATGAAGCTATCGAAGAGTCCATGAATGTTTCTAACAAGCCTTGGGATTATATGCATCACCGCTCTTATTTTCTCCTAGAGCTTGCTCTAATCGAACAAGATAAATTTAGATCTATTTTGAGTTAGATAGTTGGTCACGCCGCAGTTCTACTTGATATGCATGACATTTATGCCAAAGGAAACATGGAGAGTATCTCCCCTACCGTCACAATCGATATCTCTCGTATCCCTGGAAAGATTGAAAATGTATACATCGGTGAAGATTGTTCGCCAGAAGAAATCATGATCTACACCAAACTCTTCAAAGAATTCCAAGATGTATTCGCTTGGTCATATGAAGAGATGCCAGGAATCGACCCTCAAATTGTAGAACATGAGATTAAAACTTACCCGAATGCTAAGCCTGTTCGAAAACGTCTTAGAGCTGTCAATCCCCAGAAGGTCCCTACTATTAATGTAGAGGTAGAAAAATTGCTTAATGTTGGCTTTATCTACCCTATTCCCTTGACTGAATGGGTATCAAATCTCATTCTTGTGAATAAGAAGCAAGGAACCCTCCGTGTATGCATGGATTTTTGTGACCTGAATAAATCCTGTCCTAAAGACAACTTCTCAACACCCTTCATTGATCAGATTCTCGACGAATGTGCATGAAGCGAAGTTTTTTCTTTCATGGGTAGATTTTTAGGGTATAACCAAATTCAGATTAAACCCAAGGGCCAAAACAAGATGACATTTATTTGTCCTTGGGGTACTTTTTCATACCGGAAGATGCTTTTCAACCTTAAAAACACCGGAGAAACCTTCCAACATGCCATGACCTTCACATTTCAAGATATCAAGCATATAGTCGAGGCCTATCTTGACGATATTGTTGCTCACTCCCATAAGAGAGTGGGTCACCCTAAGCACCTTCGGCTAGTTTTTGAAAGATGTTGTCATTATCAGATCCGGTTGAACCCTCATAAATGCATATTTTGCGTTAGGTCAGGTCATCTTCTAGGATTTTTAGTCTCTGAGACTGGGATCATGGTAGATCCATTAAAGGTTGAGGAAATACATCGGTTGCCTCCCCTGTGCACTATTCTACAACTTCAAGGTTTACAGGGGAAAGCTAACTTTTTATGTCGTTTTATAGTGAACTATGCGAATATTACTAGGGGTTTCATGCATCTCTTGAAGGAGGACACCCCTTTTATCTGGGATGAGTGAGCTCAAGAATCCTTCGATGCTTTGATGAAAGCCTTGGTATTGATGCCTCTGCTGAAATTGCTAGACTATAGTATAGATTACATTATTTATGTCACCGCGTCTGAAGAGACAATTGGTATGGTGTTGGTTCAGGAGGATGATGAGCTTTGTGAGCACGTTAGTTACTATCTTAGTTGAAACTTAGTCGGTTATGAACTCAAATATTCTCACGTTGAAAATATAGCTTTGGTTGTCATTCACGCTGTCCAACGATTAATACATTATATATTTCTTTGAAAAACTATTGTGGTTGTTGATGTTAATCCATTTCAATACATCCTTACTAGGCGTGTCATAAGGGGAAAGTACAATAAATGGATTGTCATTTTACAATAATTTGATCTCGATTTCTCTTCTGCGAAATCCAAGAACTCACTAGTATTTGTAGATTTAATATTTGACTTCCATCGATTAGATGAGGATGTTATTCATGTTGATTCATTTGAGGATGAACACATTTTCCTTGTCTCATCATTCAACCCCTGGTATGGAGACATTGTTCTCTATCTTCAAACTTTGAAGTTCCCTCAGCATCTCTCGCGAGATGACTAACGACGTATATGATACCAAGCTAAGAAATACCTTATCGTCGGCGACACTTTGTATCGTCGAGGAGTAGACAGTATCTTGCAACTTTTTCTAACTCACAAAGAAGTCGAGCCTATTCTAAACGATTACCATAGTGGGGCTTGTGGTGGTCATATATCCAGGCTTGCGACAACCCATAAAATTTTGTGAGCTGGTTATTTTTGGTTGTTTATATTTAAATATTGCGTTGAAGCGGTAAAAAAGTGTCACCCATGATAGGTTTTCACTCGAAAAATGTGCTCGCATCCAGTCCCTCTCCATCTAGTCATTACTATCGGTCCCTTCGCCAAGTTGGGGGTGGACTTTGTGGATTGAAACCCAAATTTGGTTGTGGGGCATCAACACATTATCGTGGTTGTAGAGTACTTTACTAAGTGGGTCGAGGCCATGAATACAGTTAAATCCGATGGGAATACTGTTGCCTTCTTCATATTCAATCAAATTATATCCAGGTTCTGAATCCCAAGTGAGATTGTCATTGATCATGGCAGTCACTTTCAGAATGAAATGATGGAAGAACTAACATCTAAACTAGGGTTTAAGCATGGTCATTATTCCCCTTACTACCCCTAGTAAAATGGAGAGGTAGAGGCCATGAACAAGTCTCTCAAGACCATTTTGCAGAAAAATGTCAGCCAAAGCAAATCTGACTAGCATATCATGCTATATCCCACACTTTGGGCATACCAAACCTTAATCAAGACTACCACCAATTTTTCTCCTTTCCAGTTAGTACACAGTGTGGAGTTGATCTTACCTATTGAATGAAAAATCCCTTCTCTTATATTGGTAGTTGCGCTCCTAATTGGCACTTTCGATCTTGAACAACACCTCGTACACCTAGAGAGTCTTGAAAAGTAGTGTCAAGACGCCTCTATGGGTATCGAAGATAATACAAGACGTGTCAAGGTCCAGTACGATAATTTTGTCTGTCTTTGGTTGTACGTTGAGGGTGACTTGGTCCTTTTATATGATCAAGCCAAAGAACCACTGGGGGCAGGAAAGTTCAAACCCATGTGGCATAGTCTCTATATCGTGAAAAGTGTCTTAGAAAAAGGAGCATACGAATTAGAATATTATGAAGGGAACATGTTGGCTGAGCCCAGGAATGGGCTCTATTTGAAAAGATATTATGCTTGAGCCCCAAGATTGGGCGTAACTCTTTGTATACTAATGCAATTTAGTGTAGATATATTTTACTTTTCATCTTCATGTTGCTTATCGAGTTTTCCTGATGCAGGAGCATCGCCAACATCAACCGAGCCAGCACAGAGACAACGAACAACTGGAAAAGTGCCCAGCACAAATTTTGAAATCACCTTGAATTTGATGCGCAATCTTAAATGAAGCCATTAAGGAGAAGTGCACTTGTATAATGTAAACAGACCTTGAGAAATTTGCTCTCGTCCTTAGTAGGTAGAAGGCATTTATAGTAGTTAATGCAAGTAGATAGAATTGAATGTGTAGAATAGACAGTTTTAGAGCACAAGAGGGAAACAGGATATAGACACCCTCATTATGCATTGTAACATTATGATGAGAGCATAAGTGTATGAAGAGAGAAGAGAAGAGAAGCAGAGGGCTGTGCAGCAGACTCCATGTACAGAAGTTCTGAATAAATACAAAGAAAGTTGTGATTCAGACTCATGGTGTTCGTATATTCTCTGTGTATGCATCTTTGATTGTTATGCTCATGAATGTTTGCTCTTTCTGTCATGCAATTGATTTTATGCTATGTATGAATGATTTCTTATCGAATTTTTGAAATCTGAGAGGAAAGAGTAGAGGAATGAGTTTCAATTGTTTCTCTATCTGAACAAGGGTTCCTGCAAGGAGTGCAGTTGAAGTGTCCGCAAGGAGTGCGTTGACAAAAGGTTTAGATAGGGTAGCTTTTGTTCTCGTTCAGAAGTGCAATTTGGCACAGGAGCTGTGCAAGGAGTGCGCAGGCCAAGTGAAGTCTCAGGGTTGTGAACCTAAGAGAAGAATTTAGAGACTGTTGTTGCAGGTGTGTGCAGGGTCGAAGGTTTTCAACACTTAGACGTGTCTGAAGGCTGCTGAAAGGAGTGCGCGCAAGAGTCTTCTCTAAGAATCGGAGTTATAAGGAAGCTCAGGAAGGATAAAGCCTTATAACAGCTGAAAGGGTTGCACAGAAATTGTACCTAGAAGAATTTAGAAGGTGTCGTAAGTTTGCGCCACAGGAGGACGAGTTCCACGGAGAGAAGAACCTCGGTTAATTGTGGAGAGATTCCCAGAGGAAGGAAGGGACGGTCGGAATTCTCAGTGGAGAATTCACGAATTTCTGTGAGCCGTCAGATCTCATGGAAGAGCAAGTAAGTTACCGCGAGCGTAACGAAGGGTCCTAAGCTCAGGAGGGGTAGGACTGTAGATCCAAGCCACAAGGGCCGTTGGATTTACATAGGATTTCCATATCGGGGTTTCGTAGGTTGAAGTCCCGTAAACGTTGCAACGGGAATCACGAAATCACGAACCGTGATATCCCGAAAGCCAAGGGGATTTGTGTGGGCCATGGAGGAGTCAGTGAGCGGACAGGTCACACGCCATTTCAGAGTTTTGTGGGGTGAAGTCCTGAACTCATTGCATTAAGATTCGTGATATTGTGAAGTCTGAAGTCCCAACAGAAGTGGGGAGGTGTTGAAAAGTCAAATTTCGCGAGTGTATCATAGTTTCAGAAAATCAAGATTTGGGAGTCGGGGAGACAAGTTCTTCGACATCGCGATCGCCGAAATCGCAATAGGAAAAATCCTGAAAGGAAAAAGGGAAGGTCAGCGTTGACTGTATTGGGATTCGGGGATTCGAGAGTCCAACGCTTGACCACTGGATTCGCGAAGCTATGAAGTCTGATCTCCCAAGTGTAACGAGGGGATCCCGTGAGAGTTTGTTGTGGGTGCAGATTTCCAGATAGGGAAATAGAAGAGCCGTTAGAGTTCTTCGGGCCAGAGGTAAAGGAAAGATCCTGTGTCGACGTGGACCTTCCAACCTGCGGGTTGTGGAGAGGTATTGCACGTCGTGTGCATCAGTTTGGTATCAGAGCATAGAAAGGTTCTTTTCTTTATGTAGCAGAGAAAGAGAATAATTCACCATGTCGCCAAGGAGAAGGGACAGACAATCACCTGATCTGCAAGAGGAGAGGGAAATGTCGAGAAGAAGAGGCAGGCAGATGAAAAATCTAGAAATGGAGAGAGAGATGCGTGATCTACGAGCCAGACTCGAAGACATGGAGACAACAAAAAGGCATACAGTTAGTGTTGGGGATCTTAGTGATTCCAAGAGTGAAATTGAGGCTGAACATGAAGAAGAAGTTGCAGCCGAAGATGCATCAAACGAACGTTTGATCAGAGATATTGCAAGAATGGGTGCAAGAGTGAAAATGTGCATTCCAGTTTATGAGGGAAACTTGGATGCAGAGGAGCTTCTAGACTGGATTAGAACTCTAGACACATACTTTGACTATAAAGATGTCGAAGAGGACAAGAAAGTCAAGCATGTTGTCACAAGATTGAAAGGACATCCAGCATTGTGTTGGGATGTACTACAAGCTAACAGGCGCTGGAAAGGCAAGCAGAAGATCAAGAGATGGGATAAAATGATCGTGAAGATGAAGGTGAAATTCATCCCCAGAGATTATCAGATTACTGTGTTCAGGAGAATGCAGAACCTGAGACAGAAGCTGATGACAGTAAAAGAATACACTAAATAATTCTACAAGCTAAACATCAGGGCAGGTCATCGAGAAAGCGATGATGAGAAAGTTGCCAGATACATGAATGGCCTGAGATATGATATCCAGGATGAGATGAGCATGGTAACCATCCGAATGGTGGAAGGTGCTTATCAGATGGCTCTGAAAGCAGAAGAGAAGCTGAGGTGAAAGCAGGGTCAAAGAGGCCGAGGCAGAAGTTAGCCCAGAGGCAAATCAGTTGCCCAGGACAAATATCAGAAGCCCAAAGAAGACTGGAAGAAGCCTCAGACTCGAACTGAGAGAGGTGGAACCTCACAGCAAGGGCAGCATACTGAGCAGGGAGGAGATTATGCTGATAACAATACTTTTCCTCGTACCAAAGGTAGAGGAAGAGGAAGAGGTGGAGTAATAACATGCTTCATGTGTGGAAAGAATGGGCACAAGTCTTACGAGTGTCCAGACAAAAAGAAGGAGAGGGGAGAAGCTCACATCGCCGAGGCACAGAGGCGAGATGTTGAAGCAGAAGATGCTGAAGGCGGAAGATCGTTGATGATGCGAAAGGTTCTTTTGACACCAGAGAAGGAGGTGGAGAGTTCAGTCCAAAGGACCAGACTTTTCAGAATTGCTTGCAAGGCAAAGGACAGGGTATGCAAGGTCATTGTAGACAGTGGTAGCATGGATAATCTCATTTCTATGGAGATAGTAGAGAAGCTGGAGCTGGAGACGACTGATCATCCAAGCCCATACAGAGTTTCATGGATACAAAAAGGACATTAGGCAACTGTCACTAAACAATGTTTAGTTGAATTCAAGATAGGAGGATATAATGATAAGATATTATGTGATGTCATTCCTATGGATGTTTGTCATCTATTGCTAGGTAGACCATGGAAATATGACAGGAATGTGATTCATGATGGGAGAATGAACACATACACCCTAGAGAAAAATGGGAGGACTCACATGTTGCTTCTAATTAAGGATAAGGAGGTGAAGCCGGAAGTAAGCAACACTGTACTTCTCATGAGTGGGAAGGAACTTCTTACAGAGGTTAAGAAGAAGGAAGAATCACAATTCATTGTGGTCAGAAAGCCTAGAATTGTTTTGACTAGCACGAGGGTGGATGATTTACCAGAAGAAGTTCAGGAACTGCTGGAAGAGTTCGCTGACATAGTAGTGGATGAATTACCTCGTTCGTTGCTACCGATCAGAAGTGTGAGTCATCATATTGATCTCATACTAGGAGCCAGTTTACCAAACAAAGCTGCGTATAGATTGACGCCGCAAGAGAATGAAGAGGTTAAAAGGCAAGTCCAGGAGTTGTTGGACAAAGGTTTGGTCAGGGAAAGCTTGAGTCCGTGTGTTGTTCCGACAGTACTCAGTCCAAAGAAAGACGGGGGCTGGAGGATGTGTACTGACTCAAGGGTGATCAACAAGATAACCATCAGGTACAGATTTCCATTGCCGAGGATGGATGATCTGATGGATTGCTTGAGTGGAGCAAAGTATTTTTCAAAGATTGATTTGAAAAGTGGTTATCATCAAATCCGCATGAGAGAAGGTGATGAGTGGAAGACAGCATTCAAAACCAACGAAGGGTTGTATGAGTGGCTTGTTATGCCATTTGGCCTAACAAATGCACTGAGTACCTTTATGAGGTTGATGAACGAAGTGTTGAGGGAGTTCATCGGAAAATTTGTTATTGTGTATTTGGATGACATACTGGTTTTCAGCAAAACGTGGCAGAGCATCTGAAGCATTTGGCTACAGTGGTGCATAAGTTACAGTAGGAGAAGCTGTTGATAAATATGAAGAAGTCCTCATTCATGAAGACAGAGCTCATCTACTTGGGATTTGTTATTTCTGCAGATGAGTTGAGGATGGATCTAGATAAGGTGGAGGTAATCAATAATTGGCCATCACCGAAGAATATCTTTGAGGTGAGAAGTTTTAACGGATTGGCTAGTTTCTACCGAAAGTTCATCAGGAATTTCAGTGGAATTAGTGCAGCAATGATGGATAAAGTGAAGAAAAGACACAAGTCTTTTCACTGGACAGAAGAGGCTGAGAAGAGTTTTAATCCGTTGAAGAGGAAGATTACGGAACAACCAGTTTTGGTGTTGCCGGATTTCCGAAAAACATTTCAAGTGAAATGCAATGCAAGTGGGTTTGCAATAGGGGCAGTCTTAAGTCAGGAAGACAAGCCAATAGCGTATTTTAGTGAGAAGCTGAATGAAGCGAAAGTGAAATACTCCACTTATGATAAGGAGTTTTATGCTATCATACAGGCATTGAATAAATGGAGGCATTACTTGATCCCGAAAGAATTTGTCTTATATAGTGACAATCATGCACTGCAGTTTGTGACTCAACAAGAAAAGTTGAATCAGAGACATGTCAAATGGGTTGAGTACATGCAAAATTTCACTTTTGTGATTAAACATATTTCGGGTACTGCTAACAAAGTTGTTGATGCTTTGAGCAGGAAGTGTTTGCTGTTACAAGATTTCAAAGTCAAAACGTTGGGTTTTGATGATCTCAGGAACATGTACGTAGATGATCAGGATTTTAAGGAGGTGTATGAAGCAGCTGAGAATCCAATTCACAGAGATAGAATTCAATGGGTAGAGTACATGATCTAGGAAGGATTACTATTTAAAGGTAATCAACTGTGTATTTCGAAATGCTCCATGAGGGAGAATTTGCTGAAGGAGAAACATGGTGGAGGATTGGCAGGGCACTTTGGTCACGACAAGACCTTCGCAAATATGAATGAGTCATATTTTTGGCTGGGAATATGAGCAGATGTCAAGAGATTCATGGACAGATGTAGAATTTGCCAGCATTCGAAGGGAAGGAGACAAAATGCTGGGTTCTATCAACCATTTCCCATACCAGAGAGGCCGTGGGATGCAGTTAGCATGGATTTTGTATTGCGGTTGCCAAGAACACAAAGAGGTTTTGATTCAATCTTTGTGGTGGTAGATAGGTTTTCCAAAATTCCAGACTTCATTCCATGTCAGAAGACCAGTGACGCCACTCACATTGTGAACCTGTTTTTCAAAGAAGTCATTCGACTTCATGGCTTACCAAGAAGCATAGTTTCGGATCGAGACACCAAATTCGTAGGGCACTTTTGGAGGACCTTATGGAAGAAGCTGGGAACTAACTTGTCATTTATTTCAGCTTATCATCCTCAGACGAATGGATAGACAGAGGTGGTGAATAGAAGTCTAGGAGACTTGCTAAGGAGCTTGGTGACAGAACACCACAGCCAGTGGGACAACATATTACCACAGGCAAAATTTTCTTATAACGACTCGGTTAACAGGAGCACAGGGTAGATTCCATTTCAGATTGTTTATGGCATGCAGCAGAGAGGAATTTCTGAACTGAGGGATTCAAAACAGATCGTGACTAGGAGTGCTAGTGCAGAAGAATTCAAAGAGGCGATGAAAGAACTTCACAGCCAGGTGAAGGAGCGATTGCAGAATTCAAGCCAGGAGTATAAGCGCAGAGCCGATCAACACATAAAACAACTTCAGTTTGAGGTTGGTGACTTGATTCTAGCACATTTGAGAAAGGAAAGGTTCCCAAGAGGAACATATAATAAGATGAAGATGAAGAAAATCGGACCGTGTAGGGTCTTGAAGAAATTTGGGGCGAATGCTTACGAGATTGAATTACCCGATGGGATCGAAATTTCTCCGATATTCAATATCTCTGATTTGTACCCATATAAAGATGAGGAAACAACGATAGGAAATAAACAACCAGAATTTCAGTGGCGTAAGCAGATGCCAGTTGCAGATAAGTCGCAGATGGAGTGCATACTGGACAAGAGGGTTAGCAAGAAGACCAGGCGAAAGGAATACTTAGAATATTTGGTCAAGTGGAAGGGCCATCCAGATGAAGATGTCAGCTGGGAGAGCGAAGCGGAGATACAAAAGCATGGATAGACCATGCGTGAGCTCATGTATAGGAGCTCATGAAAAGTTTTAAGCGAGGGAGTATGATGTAGGAGCATCACCAACATCAAGCGAGCCAGCGCGGAGACAACAGACAGCTGGAAAAGCGCCCAGTGAAAATTTTGAAATCACCTTGAAGTTGATGCGCAATCTTAAATGAAACCATTAAGGAGAAGCACAGTTGTATAATGTAAATGGACCTTGAGCAATTTACTCTCGTCCTTAGTAGGTAGAAGGCATTTATAGTAGTTAATGGAAGTAGATAGAATTGAATGTGTAGAATAGACATTTTTAGAGCACAATAGGGAAATGGGATATAGACACCCTCATTGTGCATTGTAACATTATGATGAGAGCATAAGTGTATGAAGAGAGAAGAGAAGAGAAGCAGAGGGCTGTGTAGCAGACTCCATGTACAGAAGTTCTGAATAAATGCAAAGAAAGTTGTGATTCAGACTCATGGTGTTCGTATATTCTCTGTGTATGCATCTTTGAATGTTATGCTCATGAATGTTTTCTCTTTCTGTCATGAAATTGCTTTTATGCTATGTATGAATGATTTCTTGTCGAATGTTTGAAATTTGAGAGGAAAGAGTAGAGGAATGAGTTTCAATTGTTTCTCTATCTGAACAAGGGTTCCTGTAAGGAGTGCAGTTGAAGTGTCCGCAAGGAGTGCGTTGACAAAGGGTTCAGATAGGGTAGCTTTTGTTCTCGTTCAGAAGTGCAATTTGGCACAGGAGCCGTGCAAGGAGTGCGCAGGCCAAGTGAAGTCTCAGGGTTGAAAACTTGAGAGAAAAATTTAGAGACTGTTGCTGCAGGTGTGCGCAGGGTCGAAGGTTTTCAACACTTAGAGGTGTCTGAAGGTTGCTGCAAGGGGTGCGCCCAAGAGTCTTCTCTAAGACTCAGAGTTATAAGGAATATCAGGAAGGATAAAGCCTTATAACCGCTGAAAGGGTTGCACAGAAATTGTACCTGGAAGAATTTAGAAGGCGTCGTAATTTTGCGTCGCAGGAGGATGAGTTCCGTGGAGAGAAGCACCTCAGTTAATTGTGCAGAGATTCCCAGAGGAAGGAACGGACGGTTGGAATTCTCGGTGGAGAATTCATGAATTTCCGTGAGTCGTTAGATCTCACGGAAGATCAAGTAAGTTACCGTGAGCGTAACGAAGGGTCCTAAGCTCAGGAGGGGTAGAACCGTAGATCCAAGCCACAAGGGCCATTGGATTTACATAGGATTTCCATATCGGGGTTTCATAGGTTGAAGTCCCATAAACGTTGCAACGGGAATCACGAAATCACGAAACACGATATCCCGAAAGCCAAGGGGATTTGTGTGGGCCACGGAGGAGTCAGTGAGCGGACAGGTGGCACGCCATTTCGGAGTTTCGTGGGGTGAAGTCCTGAACTCGTTGCATTAAGACTCGCGATATTGTGAAGTCCGAAGTCCCGATAGAAGTGGGGAGTTGTTGAAAATTCAAAGCTCGCGAGTGTATCGGAGTTTCGGCAAATTGGGATTCGGGAGTCGGGGAGACAAGTTCTTCGACATTGCGATCGCCGAAATCATGATAGGAAAAATCCTGAAAGGAAAAAGGGAAGGTCAACATTGACTGTATCGGGATTCGGGGATTCAAGAGTCCAACGCTTGACCACTGGATTTGCGAAGCTGCAAAGTCTAATCTCCCAAGTGTAACGAGGGGATCCTGTGAGAGTTTGTTGTGGGTGCAGATTTCCTGATAGGGAAATAGAAGAGCCGTTAGAGCTCTTCGGGCTAGAGGTAAAGGAAATATCCTGTGTCAACATGGACCTTCCGACCTGCGGGTTGTGGAGATGTATCGCGCGTCGTGTGCATCATTTCCCTTGGTTGGAAGATGTCAACAGAGTCTTCAGTCTATTTAGGATTCACAGATGAAGCCAATCGTTATACATGGAATTTGGCTTCCGCCGCTTGGGTGTTTTACTCACCTGAGGGTCTACTGGTCTCTTCAGGTGGCGTATTCCTAGGGCCATCCATGAATAATGTGGTCGAATATAGCGTCATTATAGAACTATTGCATGATTCCATTTCGCATGGTATTCTCTCTTTGGAGGTTCACCTGGACTCCCAATTAGTAGTATGTCATTTGAACGACAGTTAACGTGTGTGTGACCCTGCATTACTCTGAAAAATCCTACGGGTATGACGTTTGGAACGAAAATTTGATTTTATTACTTATCATCACATACCTAGGAGTTCTAATTATGTATCTGATGCATATGCTATTTTTTTTTTAGATTGGCATTTGTCACATAACTAAAGAAAATAAAACATTCTCATCAATGTACACATTGTAACATAAGTAAATATTAAGAACCATGTTTTTATATATATTTCAAAAAATATGATGTTTATAGTAAAAACTTGGGGCTAACACCCTCAATACACATATACAACTGATCATACAAAAGTCATGACATCTACGTCTATGGCACCGGATGAGTGTCATGATATAAAACTATGACTTTTGCAAGATGCCGAAAGAGTCGCACCCAAGCTCGGGGCACGCATACCACCTGCCACTGCGTAGCCTTCGACAGATACTCCACCTGAACCATCATAATCCTATGTGTCAAACGACATAGGTTTCCCTACACGTTTTGAAGGACTCTCTCTGCATCCCCTCCCACTGCCTCATTTCCCCGGTGCCTCCGATGATGTCGTGGAAGTCCGTTCGACCATCGTGGGCCTACGTCTGCATCACATAAATTTCTAATTAGTACTTAACATCATAAAAAAATATTTTTGATTTCCTATACCAAAATACAAAAAAATGAAATATTTAAAAAAATTTGACATACCTATGTCTCCATAGGCGGTCCCTGTTGGTAATGGCATGTCAAGGTCCCCTATGAAATCGATCCCTGCATAAGCGTAGTCATCCATAGCTATGACCTGTCATCTCCACCATAACAAGAAGTCATCATTGTAGGGTGTGGCACCCTACCTCTCCCCTGCCGCCTCATTACCTTGATCCACTGTGCCATAGATGTATCTCTAGTTCAACGCGGAATGATCTCAAATTTAGGTCCCAAACTTGGAACCCACTCGAAAAAAAATCTACACAAGATAGAAGCAAACTTGAAGTTCCTCTTACTACCTTGTTTGCATTTTGTCAACTAGCTCTTCATGTTATCCAGTAGTGAGGTGCACCAGTTGTACACCATGGGTCTCAAGAAATATACTGAGTAGAACATAAGCGACCTCGATGCCTGGTGCAAAGAGGTCAATCCTATGATCTGTGTCAAAATGAGGACAACAATCTTAAGGCTTAGATTGTTTATTGTTTGAATGGGAAGTTGAATCTCGACCTTCTTGGTCCCTGTAATGCAATGAGCATCTATGCATCCCTCTATTTTCATACCGCTCCCAGCTCCCTGAGCTTTGAGGTTGACCACCTCACCCCGACGCGACAACCCCATTAAAAAATAAATATCCTCGACTTCAATCCTTAATGGTTTCTCGTCAAGGTTGAAGCTCTCACTATCTGGATCCCAGTAATCCACAAGCAATTGTATCAATCTCACTTGGGCTCTCATCCCTTTGAGAGCCTAAAACTTATACAACCCGCATATTTTCAAGGCCATTTGGGCCCCTAGATCTCTTCCACAACAACATCTACCTCCTCATGTTCCCTTTCCCTCCACCCTAGCACCATCCTGCAAGAGAAAAATCCTTTTTTGAGCTAGCAATCACTAAAAAACAATGTTTATGGACATATGCATGGGATGCAACGTTCGCAGTCATATATAGAGTTGAGTATACATTGGATGTCTTTTAGACAGCTACATATAATCAAGTGTATACGCAACTCGATGAATGATATCCTACGTACTCCTAAATTTCTAATTTGCACCCTAAATAACTTAAAAATTGGGACCTAAATAAAAAATCTAATCCACTGAAAATAAAGAGGAGAGGAAGAGGAATTACCTGGTCCAGACGGTCATCGATTCCGTCACTCATAGCTCCCGCAATCACCAATTGAAGTTCGAAGGTAGTTTGGTCCAAAATCCACTATTTGGGTAAAAATTACCAATGGTATAGTAAATTTGTTTTTTTTACTATTTATAAAAAACATTTTACCCACTTTTCATAGTTTCTGATAATATTTTCACCTAATGGACTAATACGACTGTGTATTGAGTTGGTTTTTGTAGTTTTGTCCAAGGATTCTTATGGTTTCCAACATTATGTCGCCTATTCGTAACTTTGGTCATGTATTTTTGCTACCCAACATATAGGATAGGTATACATTCCATCATGCACACTTGCATCGTCCTATGACTGTCACTCATATGGCTTAGGTACAAACCCATTTTATATTGACACAAAACCTCCTATCTGCTACTAGAAGTGTCGTTATCAAATGGTAGAGACTTACCAAACATGGGTACCCTATTTAGATCCTCTTCTTTATTCGGTGCCCATGCAGATTTTTTTTCCATAGGACCAGGAGTCCCTTATAGCTAATACAAGACTTTATGCTTAACCTCATTTATCACTCATAAACATGCTGACCTATACCTAGAGGACTCCCAAGCAATTTTGATTTAAGCTCTTTTCCAACTCGTTTTCAAAAAGCGAAAAGATTGTCGAGTGAACTTGTCTCTTTCACACTCGTAAATTGGATTAGAAAGGACGTCTACTTGGTGCAATTTTATCCATTTTTCAAACCAAGTAGACTAATATTACGAAAAAGGAAATTTTTTGGCATTAAGCTATGATTGCATCTCATGCCCTTGCTTGTAGTATTGAGCCTATTTCTGGTTCTCGCTTTGCGTTATAAACTGTTTACCTCAACAATTTTGCATCCTCAACCAAGAAGAGCCTTGTTTATATCCTTCACAACTTGACACCCTATACCCAGAAGGGAACATTCCCCTGAGTGTCCATCTCCCACATGCACCTCCTTGCATTGAGCATAGGTATGTTCCACTGTTGGAACTGGTTTTTCTTACTTGTGACACTCGTTTCCTCCTTTGTATCATAGCATTCATTTGACTATGAAAAAACAAAAAAATATGGGTGGGAAGGGAGTATTATCTTATATTGGCAACAGTCGTGTCACCTTTGAACATAGCACAAAATTTTCTAGTCCACTTGTCATCATAATTTTGGGTTTAGCATGACCTTAGGAAGCTGAGCTCGTTATAGAGAGTTTACTCCTCCGACTAGTTACTCTTCCATTCCCTATGGAGAGTTTGATTGATGCCTCCTACATCTCAAAGTTTCATCATTGAGTCTATGCTTCTAGATTATTCCATATGTCTCATGCTCTTTTTGAAAGGATGTCTATCAACCTGTGTCGGCCATTCCTCAAAACTCTTGACTTTTCATGTTGGCCATACCCTCAGTTTGCCTCAAAATCAAATGAAGTTGTAGTCCTATTGGACACCCTAGTCCTACTTTACTCATTGGTAGGTAACCTTGAACCCAATAGTCAACATTTCATTTTTGTTCGTTGACTGGGTGGTTTCCCTTGTGTTCGACGGCAAGAAATCTATTCACACATTGGGATTTGTGTAGTGTCTTGGATTCCATTAGCCTTATTGGTGTTTTCCTCACCTTTTTCAGCATTTTTCCTTATTGGTTGTTATTTAGAGGGTTTTTTCATGTACCGCTTTCACTTGGCACTCGTGAAAGACGCACAAGGCCATTGGTCTATGAACATGTTCTTCGTTTGATTTCCTCCAAATCATTAGGCTCCTTATTTGTACCTTGTGTTGAATGATGAGAGATGCCTTAATTCATTCCTTTCAGCAGGTCTCTTTCCATCAACTTCAACTCATCTATTTTGGAGATGAGACCTAGAGTTCTATGAGTACCTAGAGGCTTGCAGTCATTAGTGGTAGGTTCTCTCACCATAAACAACTGGGAATACATCAATGTCTACTGATCGATGGATTCTTCAAGTGTTTGACATTGACTCCTTTATTCACACTTGTAAGAATGTACTCAGTGCCTTGATACCTAGTTTCATCATCGGTAGGTTGTCTCACATTTATTAATGATATACCTCAATGACCAACAATCAAATGATGTCTCATTGTGTTCGACCTCAACTCCTTTCTTCACACGATGTGGACTTGCACCTTTGGTGGATTGTGTAGAAAAATTGAAGACATCAGTTTATAGTTTCAACTTTCCTGAGTTGTTGCTACCTTTCATTGGACTAGTACCTATGTGACTTCAATGATCATGGGAGATAAGATTGTACTCCATTGTATACAAATATCTTCAGATTGATTTTGAGACTGGTTTTACTGGGCCTTGTTCTTGACTATGACAACATTTGGCATATAGCCACCTTTTTATTTCCTTTTCATGGCCATAGACAGTTGTTTGGTATATTTTCACATGGATCTACAGTGTAATTCAAATTGACAGCCATGTGAAAAGTCAATGCAGATTGTAATGAGAAACTAGTTCTTCCAGCTGGGTCCCCATTACTCCACTTATGGGTCTTATAATGTATTTCGGCCATCGCAGATACTCCTCTTACCTCACACATTAGGGGGCATCTGTTATAGCAAGATTTGCCTCACCCTAGGAAAACTTGCACATAGGGCCTTTTTCCATTTCCCTATGTAGACTTGAAGTTCCTTTTTGCAAATTCTAGAGCTAAAAACATGATTTTTCCACATATACTCACCCTGCCTATATTACAACATGCGTATACGCAGGTTGCACCACTAGAGCCCATGTACATTGGGATTTGTGCCCAAAATTAAAAAACAGTGTCGGGTTTCCATGTCACGTCACAATATCTATGATCCTTGGCCTTCCATATACTAGAAACGTTCTGAATCGACCCTTCAATTCCACTTGAAGGCTACAAATGGGCCAAATCCGAGCTATGGAAAAGGAGGAGAAGAATTCAACTTTGAGAGAAAAGTTACTCTAGAGAAATTATTCACTTCACATTGAGTCCAGGGATGATTTTAAGGATGAAAACTTATTTTAAAATTTAGAAACCTTGGGGAATCTTACTAATCCTTCAAATGCAAAGTATAAAATGTTTGGTGATTTTTTCTAAAAGTATTCAAATTTCTAAAGATTTTATATATAGTTTGTATAAAATTTTGGCGATTTTTAAGGTAAAATAACTTTATCGTTTAGAATTTGGGCGAATGATTTTTAGAATAGTGAATCCTTTTTTTGGAAAAACCTTGGAAAATTAGCCCATGAACGAAATTTATCCCCTAAAATTATCCATGATTGAGTCTGCATCCCTTTGTCCTTTAAGTCTAAACACATTGTTCATCCCCCAAGCTCTTCCCTTATTTATTGAGAACCTCATTGTCTCTCTTATATGAGCTTGCCTTTGGTGGAGGATTGAAGTGGTGGAGGCCCAGCTATAAGGAACTTAGTTTCTTAGTTCCGAACTATGCTGACACAGAATTTTGTAACTCATTCACTTATGTTGATTGCATCTTAATAGAAATACTCTTTTCTCCTCCAATTAATATCTTGTGAATATCTGAATTATTATTCCATGGGCATATTTGTGATGAATATTGTGTACAAATCATAGGATCGATATTCTAGTGTAACGAAAAATTGTGGTGAGTAGAGATGCGAATTTTGGTGAAGATGTGAGATATTATAGTTCATAGGTTTCTCCTTTAGTGTTTGAAGAGAGTAAGAAGGTTGTTGTTCTAGATGCTAATTCATAGGTTAGAGATAATTCAAATTTAGGGGTGGATGAGGTGAGACTAGGGATGGATATTCGCTCATTGACCTGGATATTTAGTAAGGGTGAGTATACCTCAAAGGAGATATACTAACCATATTGCATTGACTTCTTCCATTTGTGAACATTCTAATTGTCTTGAGGAGGTGAGGTGAAATTCCTTGATGAAGGATGATGTTTGGGTTTATTTCATGACTATAAAAAGTAAATATTTGCACATGATAGGTTTGTATGAGTTTCAAAGGGACAAGATACGTGTTTGCGAAAATGATTTCCTTATAAAGAAGGATTTTTAGATTTCAAGGTTACTACAAAAGTGTTCTCACCATGTTTGGGGGGGTGCTTCATCCGAAGTGGGGTGCATGGTTTAAGGATTATCCTAGGTTGGTACATGATGGAATTGCACATGTAGATATGGATTAATATGGGATGTGAAACCTTACTTAATTCTTACATGTTATTCATTCCTTGGAGAATTGAAGACCTTGAAAACTTATCTAACTTCTTCATGATGGTCATGTGGATATAGACTTGATTTCTTGGAGGACACCTTGCTTTAGAAGAGAAGTGTTGGGAACTTCAGTGGATGGAATTGAGCCTTATATGGAACGTGAAAACTTGGATCACTTGTATGGAGGCTTGTACTTGAATTAAGGACAATTGGGTTGAGGAAGTGGTTATGTAGGTATGGTGGACCTTGGGTAACACATTACTTTGGAGGAACAGTGGATACTTTGGAGGCTTGTGGAGGAGGAGTTCTATACACATCTCATGGAGTGATCATGCCTTCACTAGTATTATATGGGGTTTTGGAATCATTGATTTGCATCGTTATAGTCCTTAAACGCTTGTACACGTTTTTTTTCTTAGTGCACGTCGGGATTTTGTGACATGATTTTGCATCACATTTATGTTGATTTCATGTTGCAAACAATGACACAATTTCGATGAAATATGACACATGATTCATCCTTGCATAATAATATTTGATACACAAATGATGCAATATATACACATGGATCAAAGAAATAAAAAATAAATGACAAAAAATAAGATTTGTTTCACCCTTTCTATGCATTTCTAATATAAAGTTAAAAAAAAGAGACCCCCACATTTCATTTTCACATGAGGTTGTGGGGAAGAGATTCTTGGAGTTGAGAAGGATTTGTGGGGACACTTAGCAGGAGTAGGAAAGTAATATTTGTGGGGTATCATAGGATCAAAGGTAAGTACTTTTATGATCCCCCCACACCCACCCCCACGTTTTTTAACTTATAGATTTATAATAAAATGGGATTTATGTTTTGAAGATGAGATTCAGGTTATAGAGAAAAGATGGGATTTGGTTTTTTGATTTGGGATTTACAAAACCAAGTATGTTTAGTAAATATATCTTCCTCTTCCTCTCTCTCTTCTCCTTCTTCTTGCTCTCTTCCTCTCCCTCTCCTCTATTGGAAAATACTAAAACAACTGAGAGGGGGGGGTGAATCAGTTGTTTATAAGCTTAAACAATTTTATACCTTTTAAAACATTATTAATCTTCCTTCAAGTGATCATCAATAGCATGCAGCATATGTACAGTAAAAGTAAAAACCATCAGTCACACATAAAGTACACACAGAGACAAATTTTCACGAGGAAACCCATAAAGGGAGAAAACCTCTTCTTCTTGGAAATGATAGGCAGTCTTTTGCCATTCTGTACATCATTTATAATTGAGCACAAACTCAATTTGAGGCTGCTACCTCTGTTTTACAAGCTGCAACTTGTTTGAGATCTCCAACTCTCTGGTTTCTCTAGCACCCACTAGAAGGAAGCACCAACTCCCTGAGTATTCCAGCACCAAATGGATGGAAGCACCAAATTCCAGTTACACAGGCTCCAACCTGCATAACAGAGAACACGTGTTCTCCCTAGCACCACCCTGCCACCCTGGTTTCTCTGGCTGCAACCAGATGGAAGCTACAACTCCCCGTGTTCAAGCACGCACTTGAACCTCTGAGGACAACAGTCCTCCCGAGCACCTCCCAACCACCCTATAAAATTAAAGGATGAATACACTTACAATTTATGCAGATAAATCACTTCTTACCATTTTTTTTTGTTATGTAATTCTTCTCATTCTCTGTCCATCCAGCAAGTCTCCTCTGAATCCCATAGTTCTGTGATTCTTCTCTTCTTCTGCTTGCTCTATCGTTCTGCTCTTCTTCTGATCTCCTCTATCATTCTTCTCTTCTTCTGCTTGCTCTATCGTTCTACTCTGCCTCTGCTCTACTCGATCATTCTGCTCTCCATTTCATCTCATTCTGTACCACGTTTCAAATGTCACACCACGCATCTCCTTTTGTATTCTTCCTTACAGTCTGACTCATTTCCTCCTCAGAACAGCCAACACGACACAGTCTGTTTCCTCTTCTTTTATACACATAGGCACAACGTTTCAACTTCCCAACTCCTTGGGCAAAACAACGACAACTGTCCCGCCAACCGAAATGCCAACTGATCGAAAACTAATGTGTGATCATGAGTCCGTTTTACTAACGGATTTGTAACTGAAAGTGTTAAGTGTGTGTGGAAGAACAGTAACCCTCTGATCTCGTTCAAACCTTATCCGCACTGTTGGATGATCTTTATCATGTTTTGCCTTTAAATCGGGTTTCGACATTTCTTCATGTTTAATACTCTTTTCACTTATAAATCCCGATATACCAAATTCCATAAATCGTTCAAATCAACGATCTAGGTGCAATCTTGACTCAACGGTCGCGATTGAATCGCAATATCGTGTATTGTGATTTCGGAAGTCTAGTTGCCTTTGTTCACTTTCCACTTCATGTTGCGATCCTCGAAGCTCCAACACGGTCTAGATCATAGCCTGATCTGACGGCTCAGATTGCATCGCGATTTTGCATATCGTGAAATTGACACTCCTGAGGTCAAGTGACTTTGTCACTTCAAAGTTCGGATCCCCGATGTCGATGCTCCCCTTTCCACGCGCTAGCCCTGCTGGCTATAGGCCTTGCCTCATATGACCATCAACACATGACCTCGGTCAAACCTCTCATCGGAGTTTCGACATTTTCGATGTCACCATGCACATGCCTACGGAATTCTCGATCCTCTGATCCCCGATTCTCCGATGAAGGAAATCAACGGTCCAGATCTCATTCTTGCTTTAACGGCTGCGATTAAATCGCGAAATCGCATATCGCGATTTCGGGCTTTTCGTTGTCAAGTGAATTGGACATTTCAGAGTCCCGATCCCCGATTCTCCGATGAAGCCTCCTGTCGAGCTTCTCCCGGTGGCGCCCAATATTTGACACGCGCCCTCTCCAAGTGGACGGTCCCGATCTCTGCTTGATTTAACGGCTATGATTAAATTGCCATATCGCATATCACGATTTCGACATTTCTAATATTCAAAGTTCTTGTCATTTCCAAATCATGAAGCCCGAAACTCTGATACAGACTTGAATCAACGATCCAAATTCATTTTTGATGATCCATTGACTACTATTGAATCATGAAAGCTTGTTGCAATGGGATCCCTGTCTGATACAGGCTTGCCATCAATGACCTCCATCATTCGTTAATTCACTGTCTGTTGCCATCAATGACAACCATTCGCTGATTCATTGTCTTTTGCCAACATGCACTCACTGTTTGTGCAATATTTGCCAACAATCTCCCCCTTTGGCATTGATGGCAACACAAACACCCATATGTGTTCGAGCTCGACTCTGCTCTGTATTCGAACTCGACTCTGCTCTCGAACTCCTCTGCATTCAGCCATTCAGACCTCGAACTCCTCTGCATTCGGCCATTCAGACTCGACTCTGTTCCCGAAACATTTCGAACTCGACAACTTTCTCCCCCTTTGACATCAATGTCAAAGAAGAAACATTCTTCCTTTGATCTTGTTGCAAAAACAGACTCCCCCTATCAACTATAAGCATCTTGGAAATACACCATATATTCAATAAGCACTCCCCCTGACCAGGTGAACATATTAGAGACAAGAAATCATAACCCCCAGCTTCTGACGAAGATATCCAAAAGGGATTTCTGCTAATGGTTTAGTAAAAATATCAGCAATCTGTTATGTAGAGGGTATATAGTTCAGTTGAACAATTCTGTTTGAAACTTGTTCTCTGAGAAAATGATACTTTATAGGAATATGCTTAGTCTTAGAATGAAGAACTGGATTCTTGGAGACACTAATGGCACTTGTGTTATCACAATGAATTGGAATAGGATCAGTGTAAGTTACCTTCAAATAAGTAAGAGTTTGTATCATCTATAAGATCTATGTGCAGCAAGTAGCAGCAGCAATGTATTCTGCCTCTGTAGTGGATAGTAAAATAGATCCTTGCTTCTTACTAAGCCATGCAACTAATGAGTCACCCAGGAAAAATGCTCCTCCACTGGTGCTTTTTCTCTCATCAACACAGTTTGCCCAGTCTGCATCTGAATAAGCAATTAACTGGAAATTCTGATTTCTAGGATACCAGAGTCCATAGGTCATTGTTCCCTTCAAGTATTTCAATATTCTCTTGACAGCTGCCAAATGACTTTGTTTAGGAGCAGACTGAAAACGACCTACCATTCCAATAGCTTGCATTATATCAGGTCGGGATGCTGTGATGTACAGAAGACTGCCTATCATTGATCGATATGTCCTTTGATCAACATCAGGTGAGACATCATCTTTGTTCAGCTTGCAACCAACCACCATAGGTGTGCTGACTGTAGAAGAATCATCCATCTGAAATTTCTTCAATATCTCTTTCAAATATTTTTCTTGAGAAATAAAAATTCCTGCAGAGCTTTGTTTTACTTGTAAGCCAAGAAAATATGACAGTTCTCCTATCATAGACATTTCAAATTCTGTTTGCATAGAATT
>ML797336.1:26661-42334 GCA_009831015.1 Picea engelmannii | reverse complement strand
TCAAATTTCAATCTGTAGGTTTGAAGTTTGGCACCTTTTACTTTCTCATTTCCTTCATAACTGTTAACAAGTTTATCCCACATTGCTTTGGTAGTATCAAGATGCATCACCTTTACAAACTCAGCTTCAGCAAGTCCATTCAAGATAACATTCATCCCCTTAGAGTTAAGACTAAACTCTAACTTATCATCCTTGTTGGCTAGCACAACAGGCTTTGTATATCCAGTCTCTACTACATCCCAAACATCAACACCCAAGGCCATTAAGTATGTTCTCATTCTTATCTTCCAGAAGGCAAAATTTGTTCCATCAAACAGAGGGAGCTTAGAGGCCGAAGTCCCTTCATGACTTGTCATGTTTAAGCTTACAGATCTACCTTTAAATAAAAGGAACCCGCTCTGATACCAATTGTTGGAAAATACTAAAACAACTGAGAGGGGGGGGTGAATCAGTTGTTTATAAGCTTAAACAATTTTATACCTTTTAAAACATTATTAATATTCCTTCAAGTGATCATCAACAACATGCAGCATATGTACAGTAAAAGTAAAAACCATCAGTCACACATAAAGTACACACAGAGACAGATTTTCACGAGGAAACCCATAAAGGGAGAAAACCTCTTCTTCTTCGAAATGATAGGCAGTCTTTTGCCGTTCTGTACATCATTTATAATTGAGCACCAACTCAATTTGAGGCTGCTACCTCTGTTTTACAAGCTACAACTTGTTTGAGAGCTCCAACTCTCTGGTTTCTCTAGCACCCACTAGAAGGAAGCACCAACTCCCTGAGTATTCCAGCACCAACTGGATGGAATCACCAACTTCCAGAATGTTCAAACACCAACTGGATGGAAGCACCAACTTCCAGTTACACAGGCTTCAACCTGCATAACAGAGAACACTTGTTCTCCCTAGCACCACCCTGCCACCCTGGTTTCTCTGGCTGCAACCAGATGGAAGCTACAACTCCCCGTGTTCAAGCACCCACTTGAACCTCTGAGTACAACAGTCCTCCCGAGCACCTCCCAACCACCCTATAAAATTAAAGGATGAATACACTTACAATTTATGTAGATAAATCACTTCTTAGCATTTTTTTTGTTCTGTAATTCTTCTCATTCTCTGTCCATCCAACAAGTCTCCTCTGCATCCCATAGTTCTGTCATTCTGCTCTTCTTTTTCTTTCTCTATCATTCTGCTCTGCTTCTGCTCTCCTCTATCATTCTGCTCTTCTTCTGCTTGCTCTATCATTCTGCTCTGCTTCTGCTCTGCTCGATCATTCTGCTCTCCATTTCATCTCATTCTGTACCACGTTTCAAATGTCACACCACGCATCTCCTTCTGTATTCTTCCTTACAGTCTCACTCATTTCCTCCTCAGAATAGCCAACATGACACAGTCTGTTTCCTCTTATTTTATACACACAGGCACAACGTTTCAACTTCCCAACTCCTTGGGAAAAATAACGACAATTGTCCCGCCAATCGAAATGCCAACTGATCGACAACTAATGTGTGATCATGAGTCCGTTTTAATAATGGATTTGTAACTGAAAGTGTTAAGTGTGTGTGGAAGAACAGTAACCCTCCGATCTCATTCAAACCTTATCTGCACCGTTGGATGATCTTTATCATGTTTTGCCTTTAAATCGGGTTTCGACATTTCTTCATGTTTAATATTCTTTTCACTTATAAATCCCGATACACCAAATTCCATAAATCATTCAAATCAATGATCCAGGTGCAATCTTGACTCAACGGTCACGATTGAATCGCAATATCGTGTATCGTGATTTTGAAATTCTAGTTGCCTTTGTTCACTTGCCACTTCATGTTGCGATCCCCGAAGCTCCGACACGGTCTAGATCATAGCCTGATCTGACGGTTCAAATTACATCGCGATTTTGCATATCGCGAAATCGGCACTCCTGAGGTCAAGTGACTTTGTCACTTCAAAGTTCCGATCCCCGATGCCGATGCTCCCCTTTCCACGCACTAGCCCTACTGGCAATAGGCCTTGGCCCATATGACCGTCAACACTTGACCTCGATCAAACCTCTCATCGGAATTTCCGCATTTTCGATGTCACCATGCACATGCCTACGGAATTCCCGATCCTCTGATCCCCGATTCTCCGATGAAGGAAATCAACGGTCCATATCTCATTCTTGCTTTAACAGCTGCGATTAAATCGCAAAATCGCATATCACGATTTCGGGGTTTTCATTGTCAAGTGAGTTGGACATTTCAAAGTCCCGATCCCCGATTCTCTGATGAAGCCTCCTGTCGAGCTTCTCCCAGTGGCGCCCAATATTTGACATGCATCCTCTCCAAGTGGACGGTCCTGATCTCTACTTGATTTAACGGCTATGATTAAATCACCATATCGCATATCGCGATTTCGACATTTCTAATATTCAAAGTTCTTGTCACTTCCAAATCGCGAAGCCTGAAACTCCGATACATACTTGAATCAACGATCTAGATTCATTTTTGATGATCCATTGACTACTATTGAATCATGAAAGCTTGTTGCAATGGGATCCCTGTCTGATACAGGCTTGCCATCAATGACCTCCATCATTCGCTAATTCGATGTCTGTTTCCATCAATGACAACCATTCGCTGATTCGTTGTCTTTTGCCAAAACGCACTCGCTTTTTGTGCAATATTTGCCAACATCCTCCTCTCCTCATATAATTCCTCTTCTTATCTTCCTCTCTTTCTCTCCATTTTCTTGTCAATTTACCTCTTACTCTCCTTCCACTCCCTCTCCCTTTTCCTCTTCCCCTTTTCCCCTCCTCTTTTTCATCGCCCTCCTCTCCCTCTTCCTCTCCCCCCTTGACCCCCACACTTTTCTTCCCCCATCCTCTTCTTTTTATTCTCCTTATCCCTCCTCCCCCTATTTCTTTTCCTATTTCTCTTATCCCTCATCCCCTCTTCCATTTTTATTCCTCTCCCATTATAGTCCCCTAGGTTTTACTAGATAATATCCTACCACTATAGTCAAATCAATTTAAAATAGGCTTTCTTGATGATTCTCTTGTTGGGTAAAATGACCATATCAAGGATGAAATAACTTCATGTTTGTAGCATTGTGGTTAGATATATATTTTTTCTTCTTTTTGTGATAGCATCTTATACATTTTTTAAAGTTTAAAAATTTCATCTAGGAGGGGGATCACCTCATCACTTTTTTGTTTTGCCTCATATTTTAGGTCAAATTGAAGAAAAATGAGTATGTATAAATTCAATATTTTCAACCCCCTCCCCTAATAAACTGAATTCCACTATCAATAAAAATATGTAATGAATGAACTTATATCTATTTATTTGAGCCTTCTACTTTATGCTTGTGTGCATATCATTTTTTCTCCTTCTCTTAAAGTTTAATGTGAACAATGATTATTTTGTATAATAGATTCAATGTAATCTTTTTTATTTATGTGAAACTAATTTTTTGGGAAGTTGACACTTCCCAATGATCATAATAAGTTTTTTTTTGACAACTTGAATATTCCCAATATTTGTTTGGGACACTTACCTCATTCTGGAGAGTTATGTCTTCCCAAAAATATTATATCTTATTCAAAGTTTTATCGAAATAGAAGGAGTGTGAAGACTTGGTATAGGTTACTAGACGACTTGTAAATTCCATTAATCATGCATGGATGATAAATGAAGGAAGGTGACCACGACCAACTTATCCCTATGTCAATCAAAACCATCTTCCAAGTATTTACAAAGCCATAGAATATGGTGACATGTTTATCACATGTTGTGCATAGAGGCATTGCAAAAGAATTCCATTCAATGCATCATTATTTCATAACACTTGATTCTTATACAGAATTATTCTACTGAGAGAGATAAGTGAAAAGTGAAGATGTCACTAAATATTTTGAGTAATTTTTTGTTAGCCTAGGCATCATTGTCAACCTTTTTCCCAACTAACGTGGTGCCAATATTCACCACCAATAAATTATTAGGCCATAATTTTCATAATGGTATTGTACCCATCATTACAACATCCTAAATTTTAGGCACTGCTCATGATAATGGATGATGGCACCATGTTTGGCTACATATGTTGGAAATTCACCCCTGAAAATGACACAACATTGGGTTGTTGCTATTATACCCTAATATAGGGAACAACAACATTGGGCTCTCTTCCACTTCCCACTCCACCGTATTTCTACTACTGAGGAGGTATTTTTTGGGGGAAGAGGACACATTGGTTATTGCCATTCCCATTGAAATAATTTTACCTCCCCCTCCCCTTCTGGATTGTGGCACCATTGAAGGGAAGGTTATTTTAGGAGTATTAGAATAATAACTATATATCCCATGTATTTTAAAATTAATTATCTAGGTTATTTATTAATGGGATTCTTATGCCTACTAAATAGTGGGCACAAGAATCACTCTATTCATACTAGTAGAAGCCTTGTTATAGAAGGGAGTTGAACATGTAACCAAACCTCCACTAATGCTAAAACCAATAAGTGACACTTTGTCACAACTTTACATTATAGGTTGAAATCCAAACATGGAGCTATGGGTAGTGAGATTTCTAATAGTGCAATGTGAAATATTTTTGAGGATACTCTATACAACTTGTTCTCTTATCCTTGCTAACCTCTCTCTAGATACATTTTGAGATGGATCTATGATCCGAAAGTGGGAAATATAAAACTAATCATTTTTTTTCATTTTTCGAATGATTTACATATCTCTCAATTATCCATCATTAACTTGGAAATTGGCATGATAATTAAAATTCATCATTCAACACTAAAATTAAACAATAAAAAAATGATAAACATGAGAAAATATGCAAAACAAATTGGCAACAAATTTCACCAAATTTCGGCTACACTTCTAAGTTTGCTCAATCAATGAAATACTTCATTTATTATCCTTCATAGAGGGATTCTCCTTTTACAAAAAATGTTGAATTCTTCTCCCAATAAGGGGATGGTTTACTCTACAAATGGTTGAAATATTCTCCCAATAAGGGGTTGGTTCTCTCCTTTACAAAGGGATTAATATCCCAATAAGGGGCTTACAAAAATCTCCCATTAAGGGGCTTAATATTCTTCTTACAAAAAGGGATAATAATTCAAAAAAATCCTAATTGCTTATTCTTCTGTTGGATTACTGAGAGGGGGGTGAATCAATAATGAACAATTTATACCACTCTTAACCACAATTTATATTCCTTTAACTTATTCAACCATGTTCATCAGTTCATCGTCAATATATTATTGTATCATAAACATTAATATCCATTAGTGCATAATAAACAATACTAAACACATCCACACAATACACAATACACAATACACCAATATTTACGTGGAAACCAAATGCGGGAGAAAAGGACAAAATTATTTTCTTATATGTCAAAGAATTAAATTCAAGGAAGCACCAACTTCCAATTCTCTAGATCCAACTGGAAGGAGGCTCCAACCCCCTAGTTTCTCAGGCTCCAAGTTGAAGGAATCTACAACTCCCTAAATTCTTTATATCCAACTAGAAGGAGGATACAACCCCTTAGGTTATCTGGCTACAAATAGAAGGTGGATACAACCACCTATCTCACAGGATCCAACCTGAAGGAAGCTCCAACTCCCTAATTATCTAGCACCAACTGAAAGGAGGCTAAAACCGCCTTTCCTTTCCCCTTCCTTCCACCCTGAAATATAAGTGCCAAATATGAACAACTTGTTGTTGTTACTAAATCAAATTCATTGTCACTGCTAACCTCTATTACTGTCACTACCAACCTATGTCACTATCATTGATCCAATTCTTGTTCAAAACTTTCGTTCAGATCCGCGACCTCTCTGTACTGCAACATGCAGGTATCCACACCCTTCTTAACTATAAATCAAATATGTCTGCATCTATCCTCACTACAACTTACAGAACACCACAAACTCACCCAGTTTCACTGTCACTATCTCTACTTTTGTCAAACTGTCACGGTAAACCTGATACTCAAAACCTGTCACTGTAATCTCATCAACCAAATCATATCTACTTACACAAACCACTCAGCCATATGCATAATATCACCAAGATGTGCATCAACCAATACTACTCACACATCAAATAGATGTACTATGCCACATCATCGATAAACCAAGTGCCAACAATACTACTAGCAAGTGCCTCCAATAATGTACAAAGAATGTACCAATCATGTATGAACTACACATCAACTATGACTCATCAAGATATATCAACATCATCAACTATATGTCCCAACATGTACCCAACATGTACCTCAACCATATACCAATATAACCATTAAAAGTTCTCTAGTAATACATCACATTTTCCATAATCAAATACCATAAGTCCTGACTTTAAACCATATGCCAAAACCTCATTGTTATGTAACATCAAGCATGTTTTAACCATATAACGAGATCACTAACAAAGACCTCTCACAATGTGCCACAAGATATACTAATAACACTAAGACATGCACCAACAATGTTCTTCAATAGATATGACTCAAAACATTTACTACAACAGATACCATACCTCCAAGAGAGCATATGCCAAACCTCACAAAGTCATGCCTCAAGCATGTTCCACAACATCACTAAGATATAACCTCATAAGCATATAGACTCACCTTTGCACATTGTACTGACCTGATGCCTTAGATCTCTGACCAACATAACACCCTTGGTCTTAGCATCCCAAAACAAGCATCAATTCTCAAGCTTGCACAAACCCTTCTACAGATCCACAATATTCTCTTTCTACATCCTACGGGTATCCACACTTTACTCCATTTCATCTCATGTAAATCCGTGCCCTTCTGACCTGTAAATCACAAATGTCTTAGAGATTAGGGTTACTTGAGTTCGCTGCAACTCCAAGACTTTACTGTCGACTTTCCTTCGTAACTTTAGGCCTACACTTTCTCATATTTTTCAATGTATACCTGTAAATAACCTTTCACAAAATAGATATTCAACTAATTTCAATAGATAGGCATGTGCTAATAGGAGTCCCTTTCTCTCTTATTTATACTTTCCAAGTTCCTTCCTATATAAGTTTCCTTGTAATTGTTTTACCCCTTTCTCCACCTTTTACGGTTAACCACTTTCTTGTTGCAACTAACAATTTCTTAATTATTCAAATCACAACTTCTTTACCCTTAACTACTTTCTTGTTGCAACCACTTTGACCAATTTATTATTTAAATAATTTCTCTTTGCAACCACTTTGACCACTTTATTATTTAAATAATTCCTCTTTGCAACCACTTTTCCATAATTATCAAACTCACAACTTCTTGTTGCAACTAATTTATTTTTAATTATTTTCTTATTGCAACAAATTCACCCATGATTAACTCCTAGTTACAATCAATTTGACTAGAAAACTTCTTCTAGGAGATTCTATAATAATTGATTTCATTGACCTTCTAGGGGCTTCTAGATAACTCAAGAGGGTCCCCCAACTTCACAAAACCATATCTCCTCAACCGTGAGGAACTACATGATGTATCACATATCGCCAGAAATGTAAGGACATGTGTTACAATAGTATTACCTACATATTAACTGATCTTCATGCCTTTATACCTCAAACAATCTTGGGTCCCTTAGCCATACCTTTCTACTATCTAAATTCGCTACTGGACTTCTCCAAGGGTTGACATCAATCTCTAAGGGTTGATATCAATCTACAATATCATACTCCAAGGGTTGACATCAATTACAACCAACTGTCCATCAACCTAAGCCAACCATCCATCAACCTAAGCCAACCGTCCAACAATATCCCCCTTTGGCATTGATGGCAACACCAACATTGATGGAAACACTTAGTCATGGCAATACTCATGCTCATGATCCCTGTCATCATCGCTCCTCATCAATGTTTCTATCTCTCCCCCTTTAACTTCAATGGAAGAGGGTATCTATCTTTGGGGCTACTCCCCCTAAATGAAATCTCCTTGGGGTTTCTCCCCATGTCTAAATGCCTTTGATCTTTATCTATGTTTGTAATCCTCTGATTACTCTCTCTCCCTGCATCTGATTAATCTCTCCCCCTTTGAGAAAGGGTATCACTCTGATGCAATGATGATGGCATGACTTCCAATTCTCCTTATATGATCATATCTATCATCTCTCCTCCTAGAATCATACTTTTGTTCTTATCTCTCTGTCTAGCAACTTCTCTGAATGATCTTTCTACATGTATTCCTTCTTTTGTTTATCTCCCTTTAACTTCTCTGCAAGTTGTCGTGCAGAACAATTTGTAGGGCTTCATGTACCTGATTTCTTTTGGAGTTTTTGTTCATTACTTATTCCTTGTGTAATCAATTGACATATACAAAGAATTCAAGAATAAATATTCAAATATTACTATATCATTATTATCCATTATGATAATATTCTTTTATCTCTAAACCACTCTCTTAAAAAATATGTGAACTCATTCTATGAATCCATGCTCTCATCCATTGTCCTATATCTATCCAAACCTGCTACTAAAATGTACACAATGCTGACCCATCTATCTCTATAATGTTATGAATTCTTGTCGGTTGCAAATGATCATTAAATGTTTCCACTGTGTTATAACCCTATAATTTATAGGATCAATTGTTGATTGTATTTTTGTCCCTTCAGTGTTTTTGACTTGTAGAGACTACTGCATTCAGAAAAAGAAAAAGAAAGAAAAGAAAAGAAAAAGAAAAAAGAAAATGAGAAAAGAATAAAAGAGGGCATAAAAGAAATTAAATGAAGCCCCATGCAATAACAATGGCTTGGTCCATACAGTCTAAGCATGGTCAAGTCCTTTTAAATTGATGTTGATAGGATTAATGAATAAGCTCTTCTAAACTATTTAATCTTAGCCAAGTAGATAGGCTAGCTAGTGAATAAATTTGACCAAACTACCTAATCTTGGTCAAATAACCCTAAGGTAGAGTAATTTCTTAGTCCAACAATTTAAGCTGGGCTAAATGTCATAGGGAAGTAGGTTAGAAATTAGGTTAGAGCATAGATTAGTTGGCTTGATTTCAATAAAACATGCATGATGATCGATGTTGATTCATATCTTTGAAGTTTGAAAGTATGTTTCCTGACCCCCATGGTGACAAAAGCAGGGAAAGATGAAGAAACCCACAAAATGGCGCAAGCCTAAGTCTCCACTGTAGATATAATTTCGCGTTGGCAGATTAAAGAGAGCGCACAGATGAACGAATGAGACACCGACACTTAGATATACGGTTGAGATATAATTCCAGACCCCCCCCCGACCGTTCTCTTTTTAATGATGGGGAGGGGTCTGGAATGATGAGTAACAAGAGTGCACATCTAAACGGATGAGGCATTGGCGCCCAAATCTACGACTGAGATATAATTCCAGACCCCCCCTACCATTCTTCCTTTAACGGTGGGGGGGGGGGGGTCCGGAAAGTTCGTTAAAGGAAGTGCTCATTTCTAAAGTTTAGCAGCAGGTGCGCGGATGGACGACTGACAATGATTTTCGGACCCCCCCCCGACCGTTTTCTTGTTAACGATGGGGGGGGTTGGAATGAAATGGTTTTCTGGTGGTCCCCCTACTCTAATGTGGTAGGAAGCTATTTCACTTTTCTAGCATACCACTGCCATATCATGACATCACTTTCCACTTTCTCCCCTACAAGTCCTATCTCATAACTCTGTCAGTCCATCCCCCCTATTTCTTCTGTCACAAGTCCACTCACCATCGCTGGTCTTCAATCAACACCCTCCACGTCACCCGGTCGTACTCGTCACCCATTATTTACCTACCATCTCAATCCCCAAATGACCCGTTGGCTATTTATTACAGGTTAAGTTATCCGTTAAACCTGTTGATCTGTCCCTCATGCCCAACGGGTATCTGTTCACCCAAAACTATCCCTGCTCCTTCTTTCGCCCATTGCTCATATTATCCTCACACCAGAAAGTTTCCTTGTCTCCTCTCTGATTCAATTAGCCACCCAACCACAACCATTACCACTAACATTTTGTTTCAATTGCAAGTATTCTTCACAATGATGGTGCCAAAATCCAAGAAAGTAGAGGCCAGGGAAAACCCTTTCCTCCCACCTCCTGTCGACCTCGACAAGATCCCATTGGACGACAAAGATCATCTAATATTAGATACAAGGTGTGAAGTTGACTTTGCGGATTTGCAGTCATGGCTCAAAGACACTTTCTTAGATCAGAGCGATGAAATCGGGCTCTGGGAGTCCAATCTTCCTCTATATCTTTTCCCCCGGGTCCACCATTCCCTGAATTTGCCCTCAAATTCCAGGCTCATTACATCCTTGACCAGAGAGACATAGTCTCATCATTAGGAGAAACTATGTTCTTCATCACACTAGAATCCATTGATCAGATGATGCAAATACCCACAACTGAATCTACCTCCCCTTTCAATCTTGAAACCATAACAGAGTTATACCAGAAACTATATTTTCCTCAAAGAGCCCAGATATTTGAATTGTTTCTCCCACAGGATGCTCAGTTCCACAAGTCAAATCCCTTGTATCCTTCCTCCCTATTCTCAGAAAAGGGCAACCAAGTTATTTCATCACTCTGTTGTCTGCTTGGTTATTTTTCAGACGAATGGGTGGATGAACCTATATTGGGGTTTCTGTCCATTTTTTCTACTAAGGAAAATACCACCACTCAGTTCGATTATAGCACTTTCCTAGCGGAGAACATTCACGAGCAATTCCCAAAATTCTCCACAGAGGGCATGTTCTGGTACTCTTCCATATTGGCTTACATGTTCATCTTATTTCAGGAGGATAGGTTCTCTTTCTCGATGCAGAAAATGGACAAGGATAGGAAGTCGTAGGCGGTAACATCTTGGACTTCGCCACTTAGATGAAATTCCATAGAGTTCAGTTTCAAACAGTTCATCGAGTAGTTTTACCACCCATTGGTGAGCATGCTCAGTGGCAGACCAGAACCAAGAATAAATGAGGAAATTTAGAGGATTTTACACCTCTTAGACCTTTCAAAAACCAGATATTGGTATCTTTACCAAAATCACACTGAGATCAAGATATATGGATGTGAGTTAGCTCCATATAGGTTGCCCAAGTATTTACCCGTGAGGATATTTGCCCTGGAGTACATAAGATAGATGATAAATTCAAATGACATACACTTTGTGTCTCTGAAGAAGAAACAACAACTCATAATTAAAGGGAAGATAAGGTCTTTTATCTGCAATAATCGAGGTGTCGGGGAAGAGGCAGACAGGTTTCTGAAGGAAATGAGGTTCGACGCTAGTTTCATGTGGCAATATGACCCATGCAGGATCATTTCGGAGATGAGAGTTAATAATAAAAACATTCCCTATGTTCATTCACCCAAGCCCGAAATAGAGAAGTTCGCAAATCAAACGGAGTGGGAGGAGAACACTCTAGAAGAGACAGAAGAGCAGTCTCCTTCTCTTATTATCTCACAAACAAACACGCCACAAGTTCCAAAGGAGAGCTAGAAGAAATGCCCATAGAAGCCACTGAGATCATTATATTCCTGAATTCAAAAACTAAAGAAGAACTAGAGGATTTGAAAATTGAAGACAGGATAGAAACCATCCTCGAAGTCAAGAGAGTTCCGACCAAGAGAGGACTTATGCTGCAGTTGGAAGAGAAAGTCCATACTATGGATGCAGGAGTTCAAATATTTTTTAGTAAGATCAAAGCTCTGCAGAATAAAGGTCTCCCATACTTAATGGTCCTAAATGATAAGTTAATGACCCTTCCTAATTATAAACAAAAGCTAGCCACGATGGCCAAAGACAATTCAAAATTTTCGGGAATACAGGGCAGCATAACATGTAAGGCATTCTTAGAAACATTGCAGCCAAACATTAGCATACAACATGAGATCCGGTATATTTTCATCGTCAAGCCAACTTTTTCCAAGTACACAGAGATGGATGAAATATAACGAAGATTACTCAAAGTCATTATTCCCAGTCAGCTATGATGGGAAGAGATATGCAATCTGATCAAGTAGGAGATGAGGTGTCCAAGTCTAGTCAACAATTATATCAGACAAAGTCACGCAGATGACTCACCAACGGCCTTCCCAAAAATCATCTTGAAGAATTCGACACATCATTAACAGTCCCTGAAGTTTTGTATCTTGTTGAGTTAGTTAGTTAAATTTAGAATCTTCCACGTCCTGATCATTAATGATAGGGTCGTTGTAAATTTTATTATAAATATTTCCCACTTAGAAGTATTGGTTTTTTTATCTTTACGCCTGAGCAAGTTCTAGTTTCTGAAATTTTTATCAAAAAGTTATTCCAATAATACAAAGAGAAGTTTCACAGGATTCCTGCATCTCAATTGTTGGTGAAGTTCCCTCTGTCTACGTACAAGTTTTTTCTTTCTCAGTTATCATATTGTCTTTCTAAAATCTAATCTTTAAAAGAAGTTAAAGTTGCATAATTTACCATTGTGTACTCTGTAATTAATCTTTTACAGATTTAAATGTTTTTCCTCTGATGTTATAACAAAGAAATTCTTAAATGCTTTTTTTGTTTTAACTGATATCTCACCTTTTCAGCAATACACCATTTTTATTTCTAAAGAATCCAGCATTAGCACTATCTTGCCCTGTGAAACGAATATTGTAACATTGTCTTTAACTTCTATCTTTTAAAAAATAGACCCCACAACCCAATGGAAGCGTAATTGATATTCAACCACTTCATTAAAAAACAATACAAACAACTCGGTTATATTCTTTCTAACTAGCCTAAAATCTTTGAAAACTCAAACAAATCTAGAACTCACAGAGAGATCCCGCTCTGAAACTGGTAGGGCTAGCTTCCAGTTTCGAAGCGCTTGGTTAAGGTTACCTCTGATAACTTTCTTCTTACCTCATAACAACCTCTGTAAATTTACAGAGTGATAACATAAATGGCGACTCCACTGGGGAAGTGTTATCGGACAAATTGGTAGGTGCGAACACTAACTGATCTCCCTAGATCCACCTAGATCTAGAACAAAACACACCAGAACATGAAGCTTTCTTTAAGTTTTAGATATTGAATTTATTAACTAAAGAGGGATGAGTGACATACCGTTTAAATGTCACTTCCTCTCACCATCACCATCCTAGCTCCGTTCCAACGCTCATACAATGATGAACCTGTGAAAGAACACAACCAACCAAAGTGATAGCAATAGCATAAACTCAATATAAACCTATGTATGTGATCAAGGAATCATACAATAAAACACAACAAGCTTTATAGGAAAGAATCATATTACTGTATCATATTAAATGTGAAAGAGAGATTACAACCATGGCCTTGATGTCATAAGGTCCCTTCCAACTGTCCTTCGTTTCCTACACACTTTCACTCCAAGAATTCTGAGAGCACAGATTTGATAGTATTCACAATCTATCTTGACAAAGGCAAAACTCAAAACCACTCTAACCAAGCTAATAATTCCAAGCCAACCAAAGTTAACAAGCTCAAGAACCCCTTCTCCATGAGAGCTCCTCTCCTTTTATAAGTTGAATAGGATAAGGTGAGGAGGTTAGGATGATCCCACTAAATCATGAAAGCGATTAAGATCCAAACCATTCAGATGCCACCTCACCATGGAAGTTTCTCCTTTTAGAAGATTTGAGAAAACGCTCGTTTTTCCCACGTGTAAGCATTCTCGCACCCTACTTATAGTGAAACCTACGAACTGTTTGCATCCTAGCTATGATGCAGCCTGCGAGAATCAAGCATTCTCGCACCATAATACATATGCAGCCTGCGAACTTATTTTTTTATAAGGTTTTTACACAGGAAAATGCAACTTCTTTTCTCAGGAAAAGTTCTTCTCCCTTCTCTCTTCAAGAACTCAAGCCACTGACCCCTCTGAAGGCAATATATAGGTTTACATCATTAACGGTCATAGGGATGATGAAAATAATGTGTAATAGAGAGCCCCCCAAAGTATGAAGTTAGAACAGAGTGATAGCTGAAATACTTTGTCGAGTGTGTGTAGGGAACAAGGAACAGTCGGTTAGAAACTTGCCAACAAACAAGGAAATACAGTACAATAATACATCATCACTGAGGTAGGCATTCCCATACTCAGAATACAAATGACTTAAAACATAAATGCCGACATGCGAAGATCCATGTCAAGTAAGACAGGTCATGGCCACCAAACATACACTGTGGATCCATGCTGATATGACTCAAATCTGATCATAGCCACCAAAAATACACTGTGGATCTATGTGTTCAAGACTCAAATTTGAACATAGCCACCAGACATACAATGTGGATCTATGTAATAGTACACTGAATATACTCCAACGCAACCTGGATCTGTCAGAAAATATCTAGGGTCTTCATCTCCGCCACTCTATAGTATGAATCTAACCATGTAAATACATGTGTTGAAGTCAAACATGGTAGAAACCACTTGATTACCGGTCATTAGTGTGTACTATTAACAAGTGCGAGGAAAATCACCATTAATGGCAATGACTCCCAAGGTACTCTGGTACAATCCAACAAATGTGAATCAATGAGCTAAGGTCGAACACTCGATGGAATCTCTCAATCAGGGGTCGATAATGAAAACCCACTGTCGAAAGCAAGGAAACCTGCCATTGAGGCATGCAAGTTCCAAGGTACCAATTAGTTTCTAAGTCTGATTCCTGGATAATGAGTTGAAATTGACAGGAAAAGACTCGTCACAGGAGGGCCTTAATGTATCCCACATCAATGACATGAAACAAGTAACAAGATTTGATGTAGATCAGAGTAACAAGTGATTCAGGACTGACTCAGGGATGGCCGACGCAATAGAAGGCTTAAAGACTACAGAAATGGCCGACGCAATAGAAGGCTTTTCAGGTTGGACATCTTTTTGAACGGATTGACGACACGACAACTGTCATGGAAATACTAACTCAACAATAAGGATCACAGACCAATTTGTAATCTTATAGGAGTATGATCAGGAGACAAGTGGACTTTCCAACCTAGACACAAGGTGAGTGAAAGGGTGTCATGTTCAAAAGAGACTCTTACACAAAATACAGGTTTAGATACATTTCTTTCCCAATTTTTTCCCCCACCATTTCTGGCGAGTACCTCTTCATTTTTACGCAAGCTTGAGGAGGATAACATATGCTTGTCGATGTAAGCTCATCCTTCGGACGAGTCCCTCAGAGTATGTTTAATGAACCCTAGGAAGGAGTGGTTTGGTCCCATTGTAGGTCTTTCGATGTTTATTTAATGAGTCCAAAGATAGAAAACTCGAAGGTTTTTCATGATTATAGAGTCTGGAAAAACGCTTAAAAGAGAAATCTCTCAGTTCCTTTTTTGTAAAATATTCTGATGAGACCGAAAAAGAGATAAATTATCGTCCAACAGATGCTTTCTTCAAATACTTTAACGAGCGTGAAAAGGACAAGGTCGCTCGACAATATTTTCACGTTTAGAGAGTCTGAAAAGAGATTAAAGGGAACCTCAGGGGGTTCCTTTTTCGTATAACCTTTACGAGTCCGAAAAAGTGATAAAAGTATACTCGGTTACATTCTCATTGATTTACGAGCATGAGAAAGAACAAAGACTAAGCTCGGTAACTTATTCTCATGTATTAACGAGCATGAG
>ML797335.1:177202-190477 GCA_009831015.1 Picea engelmannii | reverse complement strand
CTCGCTCATTGCCGGTTTCACATAAGAGATTTCGTTGGTAATATCTTGGCTTTACAAAGAATTTATAAGACAAAAGAAATCGGCACTGTGCATTTGCGAAGCAATGTCGAAACACAAACTCTTCCTTCTAGCCGCCACGACATCTCTTTTGTTTTATTGTTCTATCGTTGAAATCCGCATTGCACGAAGCAACCTGGGCTTGGACCTCGACGGAGGTTTGGATCTCGGCATTGGTGTTAGTGCGAGCTAGCGGGTCTGGTTCGGCCTCAGGCTCTGGCTCCGGTTCCGTCTCAGGCGCTGGTTCGGGGGTTGGCTCTTACGCGGGATCCGCTTCTCTTGTTTCCATCACTTAGCCTTGACTGGGCTTCCTGCAAAACACACACGAAATGCAAAATTGATTTCCCCTCTTAAAGAATGGAATTTATTGAGTAGGATTCTAAAATTAGCACCATTAAAAGAAAATATGTGCATCTACACACATGCATACGTATACATAGGTATACACATGCATATTTATACACAGCCTTCCAAAAGTTATAAGAATTCATAAATACATACATACAGTGATATACATATATATGCACAATCTGTCGAACGATTTAAGAATTCATATAAACAATTACACATCCTGCCAAAGCATTTAAGAATTAAATTTTCACAAGGGAATCAGAGTAACACACTTGTTATAAGCTTACATAAACAACAGAGAGAAGATTCGTGGGGTAAGACTACAAATTCAATTAACTGACCTTCATTTAGGCTACAATTGATCCATGTACGTCAAACCCTAATTCTGCCCCAATAGGGAAACACAGAGAGAAGAAAATCACACCATGAATAAAGCAATTCTATTACTTCCATATAAATCTCAGGCTATAATCAGGCTCAATTGCTTTGTCTGAGATTTTGTTTGTCCTAGGGTTTAAGGGTTTGCTTAGGAAAAAACCCTTATGCAACAAATAAAATAAAAAACGAAAGGAATATGAACAGGTTTGAGTGCAGGAAGTTTTATAATATCTATACCTGGAGCTTCATTGATGCCTTCTTCTTTGTTGAAATTGACTTCAGTGATTACATTGTCTTCCTCAATCCCCATCTCCATGACTGTCTGAACTAAAATTCGCGAAGCTTTCAAAGTTCAAACATTTTTCTAATCCAATCTCAATAATGTACTAAGGACGATATAGGAAAGGCAACGATAGCTCCAAAATCCCATGTGAGAACTTTAAGGCATTTGAGGTTCAAATTTCATTGGCTAAACATTGGATACAGTATGTCTGTTTCCGTACGAATCTAAACCTGTACTTACTTTTTGTACATGTTCTCTCTATCTCTCTCTAGAGTTCCACGTACATCCCTCCAACGACACTACTAGTTGGATTTGAGATAGCTCGAGCAGATCGAGTGGGAGAACCCATGATTGTGTTTGTTGTACCAGCATTTGCTTGAGGAGGTTAAACAACCCGCTAATTTTTATCGTAAGAGACGTTGGCTATATTTTTGCCCCACGTTAACTTCTATTTTCCTCTATTTTATGTCAATTATGGCTACATTTTCCTCCATTTTATGTCTGTCAATTCTGACTATTTTTTATCCTCCATTTTATGATTGTCAATTCTCAATCGCAATGGATGTTGTGGCTATTTTTCAATTCTCAATCGCAATGGATGTTGTGGCTATTTTTTTCCTCCATTTTAGTTCAATTCTAAGTTGGATATGTTTTCCTCCACTTTATGTCAATTCTGGATTATAATGGGCGTTGGCTATTTTTTCTTTCACTTTATGTCAATTTTGAATTATAATGAATTTGATTTCTTTAAAAATGAAAGTGTGAATTGATGTAATATCAAATACTATATGTAGTATACGTTGGTGTTCAAGATATTTTCATTTTCACTGATTTTAAATGCTCAAATAAACATGTTATCTCTTAAATATAATGCAATCTCAATAGTTTGACTCTACCAGATGTCCTGTCAGCTGTACTATCATTTCTTGATTTGCTTGAGCTTATTTAGCTCAACTATTTTCACTTTGCTCAATACTCTTTTTCATTTGTACTCTTTCACTTGCACTACTAACATATTGAATTCTATTTCTGCTCTGCTCTTTCTCTGTATTCTTTGCTTCACATTTTATCATGGTATCAGAGCTTCACCAGTAAGCCTCTTCACACAGTGTGGAGAGCAACCCGATCCTCAACAACGTAGAGCTTACACTGTTCATGAGAGCATAGGACGCGAGATTCTTCACACAGTCTGGAGAGAAATCCGTAGTCTTCCCTCCGCTCAAAAGATCGTCGCAGAAAGCTCACACGAGGAAGCAGAAGTGCTATACGCTCAAAAGATTGAGGGAGCAGAAACTGCGGAAGGAGAAAGTGTAAAGAATCGTGAACATTTACAGATTCGTCAAAGATTCATGAAGAAGAGCTGCAGGAGACAGAAACATTTAAAGATCTCGCGAAATTATTTCAAATTCGTGAAAGATTGTTGCAGAAGGAAGAAACGTTTAAAGAATTTAGAAAATTCTCACAAACTCGTGAAAGATTGTTGTAGAGGGTAGAAAGATTTGAAGAATTCGTGAAAGATTCACGAATTTCCTGCTTCAGGAGAAACTCTTTGCAAGAACAACAAAGAACACGTTAAAAAAGCCAAAAACGAATAGGATCGGTCCTGCTAATAGATCTAAGGCGTTGATCAAGCTCAGAAAGGATGAGGAGCGCTCAGAAAAGGAAAAATATTTTCATCCGTCAGATCTGGGAGCGAGGATCAACATCCGTTGATCTCGATGTAAGAGACATGAAACTGTGAAAATGCGCTAGCCTTTGAATTTCGACATTTTGGAGTTCAGGACTTGGAGCAGCAAGGGGTCGTGAAGTTGCTACCTCACGAAGTCCCAATTCGCGAAATCCCAAAGGAATCTAGACCGTTGGATATGGAGCGCAGTGGTCTGAGAGCTGCTGGATCAAAGAAGTGTGCAGAAGATATATGGAGCCGTCAGATCTTGCATGGATAGTCGATAGCCATTGAATCCAAGAGAAGCTGCACAAGGTTTAACCCTCACATATGCAAAGGTGAGGACTCGTCAAAGTCCCGAAAACATCATGAACATCCATCAAGGAGGACACGTGGCGAGATCTCGACATTTCGCTGACTCGCAGGGAGTAAAGGTCAGAGAACACTACGGTGAGAATTCACGAATCGCGAAATCATGACTTGATCTGAACCGTTGGATTGAGAAAGATCATGCATTGTTGATCTTACGCTATCGTGAAATCGGGAATCGGGAGTTGGACGAGCAGAGGAGACTGCACTCCATACCCTGATACGTGAAATCCCGAAATCATGAAATCACTATAACCGTTGGATCTGGAGTGATAGGTGGCGAAGATCCAGAAGCCATCGGCATTTTTTTTGGCACCAGGAGAACGAAGGTGAAGACTGGGGAAAGAAGATTTCGCAAGAGAATCAGGACCGTCCATCTCAGAGGACAAGTGGCAGCAGATCCAAGCGCCATCAAAATTTCAACATTTCGGAGTTCGGGGTTTGGAGAACATCGTGACGAGAGTTCAAGAGTCACGAAATACCGATTCGCAAAATTCTAAAATGATCTGGATCATCAGATCATAGGAGGATTTGGACTATCGATGTAAGCACCATCGCGATTTCGGCTACCGGGAAATCAGAGGCGAGAGTCTCGTGAACTCGCGATACGCAAAAATCCGAAATAATCTAAGTCGTTAATCTCAAATCAACGAGGATCGTTGATCCTTGCAGCGAATTTAGCATTTCGGTAATTCAGAGATCGGGGAATCGAGGAGTCAGAGGAGCTCGATATTAGGGTTCGCGAAGTCGTGAAACCCGAAGTTCAAGGATCATGCCTAGGCACGAGGCTTTACGCGCAGGAAACAAGTAAACACAAAATTTTCTAACAATTTTTTTTTTGTTTTGTTACAATTATTTAAAGATGGCCACATCTAGCAATTTATGACCAACTCAAGGTCTGATTCTTCTTGGAAAGAATTATGAGTTTTGGTCTCTTCGAATGAAATCTTTCTTGCAAGCAAAAGAGTGTTGGGATCCAGTGGATCTTGGATATGTGGAACCAGATCCAGCAGACCTTTCCGCCATGACAAACCAACAGAGAACTGCTCAGGAAACACAGAGGAACATAGAGAATAAAGCCAAATTTTGGATTCAAAATTCAGTGGATGACTCGATTTTCTCAAAAAGAACAGGCGCTAGTACTTCAAAACAGGCCTAGGACATCCTTAAATCAACCTACCAAGCAAACGACAGGGTCAAAACAATCAAACTACAGACCTTGAGGACGCAATTCCAGACTTTAAGAATGACAAAGTCAGAAAATGTGGATCAGTTTATGACTAGAGTCATGGGAATCGTGAATCAGATCAGATTGATTGGTGAAGCCATCACTGATCAACGCATTGTTGAGAAAGTCCTCAGAAGTTTACCAAATAAATTCAAAATGATTGCTACAACAATCCTTGAATCCATGGATTTGTTACGTTTTTCAACAGATGAACTAATTGGTTCTCTGGTGACACATGAGACCAGACTGCATCTCACAAATGAGTCAATTGCCAATGCCTTCAAAACTCAATTCTCCTTCAGGAGAGGGAGAGGCAAAGGAAGAGGCAGAGGTCACCAAGGACGAGGGAGCATTACATGTAACCAACACATAAGTGGAGGTAATAGACAATAGAACCAGAATCAAAATTTCCAAGGTCACAGACAACAACACCAGAATCAAAATTTCCAGCCTCAAAGAGGCAGAGGGAGAAGATCAAATGACAAATCAAGCATACAATGCTATCACTGCAAAAGGTATGGGCAATATGAATCTGAATGAAAAAAGAAGCAAGAAGATTAGCTCTCAGGCAGAGCACATGTCTCAAATCATACAGGAGAAACCTCAGATGGTATGTTTCTCTCATGCCACAAGACTGAAGAACAACCTAAAGATATATGGTTGTTGGACAGTGGATGCAGCAATCAGACGACAGGTAACAAAGATTTACTTTCATGCATTGATTCTTGCATTTCATCTGATATTACACTTGGAAATGATTCCTTAGTCAAAGTTCAAGGAAAATGAACTGTACCTATTCTTACTAAACAAAATGTAAAGAAAGACATAAACAATGTCTATCATGTTCTAGATCTGAAACATAATCTACTAAGTGTAGGATAGCTCATTGAACATGGCTATAAGGTACTTTTTGAGGGAGCATCCTGCAGGATATTTGATAAAACACCCAGCATAAAATTGATTTCTGAAATCCACATGACTCGGAATAGGATGTTTCCCCTCACCCTCAGAACAACAAATCTGATCCAACCATATGCACAAAGTGCAACCACCCCCAATGAAACTATGGTTTGGCATACAATATTTGGACATCTACCCTTTCAAACTCCAAGTCTTCTACAGAAGAACTCCATGGTCAAAGGTCTCCCTATCTTCAAAGAGAAAAATTCCCCATGTGAGTCTTGCATACTTGGAAAACATAAGAGAACCAATTTTCCACAGTCCTCCACTCAAGCCAAACAACATCTTGAACTTGTACACACTGACCTATATGGACCAATGAAAATAGACTCCATAGGTGGTAGTTTTTATTTTCTAACATTTATTGATGACTTTAGCAGGAAAATATGGATCTATTTTCTCAGACACAAGTCCGAAACTTTTGCAAAATTCAAAGAATTCAAAGCAGAAGCTGAAAAACAGAGTGGCAAATATATAAAAGCGCTCAAGTCAGATGGAGGAGGAGAATACAACTCCAACGAATTTGCAAATTTCTACAAATCACAAGGCATTATCATGCAAACTACAGCGAGGTATACTCCACAACAGAATGGAGTGGCTAAAAGGAAAAACCAGACAATAATGAACATGGCAAGAAGCCTAATCAAAGAGAAATGTTTGTCAAATACTTTTTGGGCTGAAGCAGTAGCATGCTCAGCTTATCTCTTGAATAGATCTCCAACCACAAGTCTAAAGATGAAAGTCCCTCAAGAAGCATGGAGTGGGAAAAAGCTAAATGTTGCACATCTAAGGACATTTAGATGCATATTATACGCTTGCATCCCTTCCGAATTAAGGAAGAAACTTGATGATAGAAGTGAGAAATTCATCTTTACTGGATACAACGAAACATCTAAAGCATACAGACTTTACAATCCAATCTCAAAGAAACTAATTCTCAGCAGAGATATAAAATTTCTAGAAAATCAACTCTGAAACGAATATGAAAATCAACAAATGGACAGTCAAAATCCATTGCTGCGAAGTTCTGAAAACACAGAAAGTTCAGGACAACCAATACCTCAACCTGTTCTTCCAAGATTGCAGGTACAAGGACAAGCTGAAAACTCTCAAAATAACTCAACTTCCAGTAGAGACTCTTCCTCTGAACCTCAAAATCAGAGAACTCGAAGTTTGAGAGAAATCCATCAGTAGTTGGATGGCATTGAACAACACAACTTGTTTGCCTTAATGTCATGTCAACCTACATAATTTAAAGAAGTAGTTAAGGAGCCACATTGGGTTCAAGCCATGAACCAAGAAATTGACTCCATTGAGAAGAACAAGACATGGGATTTTTTTGATTTGCCTAGACACAAGAAGACTATTGGTGTCAAGTGGGTTTACAAAACTAAACTCAATGAAAAAGGGCAGATTAAAAAACATAAGGCAAGACTTGTTGCCAAAGGATTCTCACAACAACCAGGTATTGATTATGGTGAAACTTTTGCTCCATTAGCAAGATTAGACACTGTAAGGACTCTATTGGCCATAACATCCCAACACAAATGGAAATTATACCAGATGTATGTCAAGCCAGCTTTCCTGAATGGTTTCTTAGAAGAAGAAGTTTATGTCGATCAGCCACCTGGATTTGAAATCCAAGAGCAGCCAGCCAAAGTATATCGGTTGAAGAAAGCCTTGTATAGCTTAAAGCAAGCTCCAAGAGCTTGGTACAACAGAATTGACACTTACCTGATCAAAAGTGGTTTTAGCAGAAGCCAAAATGAGCCAACTCTTTACACCAAAACAGATCAGCATGGTAAAATTTTGATTGTATGTTTATATGTTGATGGCATGATATATACTGGAAATCTTGAACTAACAAATTTTAAACATGCCATGCAATCTGAGTTTCAGATGACAGATCTTGGCATAATGAAATATTTTTTGGGGATTGAGGTTGATCAATCAACCAAAGGAGTTTTTGTCTGTTAGAAAAAGTATGCAACAGACATCATCAAAAGATTCTGCATGGAAGAATGCAATCCAACACAAACCCCTATACCCCTAGGCACAAAATTGAGCAAGAAAGATGAAGGCCCTACAGTGGACACTACCTTGTACAAAAGTTTAGTAGGCAGTTTGTTGTATCTTACAACAACTAGGCCTGATATTATGTATGAAGCCAACCTTGTTTCCAGATACATGGAATCCCCCAAAAATTCTCACTAGAAGATGGCGAAACGAATTTTGAGATATGTTGCAAGAACTCTCAATTTTGGCTTATGGTACACTAAATCTGATGATAATCATCTCTCTGGTTACATAGACAGTGATTTTGTAGGCAGCCTAGATGACAGGAAAAGCACCTCAGAACATGTTTTTTACCTGGGCCCGAACCTGATTTCATGGGCATCAAAGAAGCAACCAATTGTATCAATATCTTCTGCAGAAGTAGAGTATGTCACTGCTACCTCAGCATCATGTCAAGCTGTGTGGCTGAGAAGAATTGAAATATATGTCACATACAGAAAAGGATCCAACTCCTATCTTCTGTGACAACACCTCAGCAATTACTCTATCCAACAATCATGTGTTTCACAAGAAAAGAAAGCACATTGACACTCGTTTTCACTTCATCCACGAGCTAGTCAATAATGGTGATATTGCACTTCAATTCTGTGGTTCTCGAGATCAACTTGCAAATATCTTCACAAAGCCACTGCGAAAATCTGTTTTTGATTTTCAGAGACAACACTTGGGCATAATCAATGCTGATGTTTGTAACTTTTGAGTTTAAGAGGGAGTGTTAAATATAATGTCACCTCAACAGTCTGACTGTACACTGCCAGCTATCCTGGCCAGCTGTATTATCATTTCTTGATTTGCTTGAGCCATTTAGCTCAGCTACTTTCCCTTTGCTCAATACTCATTTTCATTTGTACTCTTTCACTTGCATTACTAATATACTGAATTCTATTTTTGCTCTGCTCTTTCTCTGTATTCTTTGCTTCACATTTTATCATTATCGTCGTTCCTCTCACTGTTTGGTGCTTGGGAAAAACTTAATCCTCTAACTGTTATTTACCCCTTTTGATTCAAACACATAAAGCTGGTCGATTACCTGCATGTTCCCTATATGATGTATTTATGTGTGGACGAACAACGAATATAATATCAATTAAGCATTTATTCATTTACAATTACAGTTTCTACTTTTGTGCTCAGGTGAAGACCACTATCGGTTGATCTCTTGTTCGAACCCTTAGATTAGACCTCTAACCTCTACTTATCCTCCCATGAGTAAGTGTATTCTCTGTGTTGATTGGACCTCGCTTTGTATATGTGTGTTCAATCATGAGCAGTTCAAGACCTCTCCTTGCTTCTAGTGGTGGTTGGGGTATAAAGACTACTCCATCTAATCCAAACCAACTTGCAAATATTGAAGTTGAGACCTCTTGTTTGCTCAAGAAATTATCGTTTGCTTGTTCGAGAAATTATGTGTAGTTGGTTTGAGTATCCTTTCGTTAAATGTAGTGGTCTAATCATAAAAGAGCAAGCAACTGCACTACTTAATAATCATTGGTTTGAGTATCCATTAGTTAAATGTAGCGGTCTAATCATAAAAGAGCAAGCAACTTCACTACTTAATAATCGTTCAATAGTGACAATGCAACTCCACTCGAAGAAGAAGAAATCAAGGAATAATAATAATAAGTTGAAGGTTAGGTATTGAGCAGAAGAAACCATGCTATGCTCAATCAAGATCTTGATGTGATAAATGTGCCTTCTCATTCAAGTTAATTCTCAAGCAGGTGTGGTGTTAATAGTTGTATCTTGAGTGACCACTTAAGATATCAATGATATCACTTGGACTTAGAATTGACATGATCTAAGATCCATAAAGGTCAAGATCTTGATGTGCTCAATGTGCCTGCTCATTCAAGTTAATGCTCAAGCAGGTGTGGTGTTAATAATTGTATCTTGAGTGACCACTCAAAAGATCAATGATATCACTTGGACTTAGAACTGACATGATTTGGACTTAGAACTTACATGATCTAAGATCCATAAAGGTCAATCTCTTGATGTGCTCAATGTGCCTACTCATTCAAGTTAATGCTCAAGCAAGTGGGTGTTAATAGTTGTATCTTGAGTGACCACTCAAGAGATCAGTGATATCACCTAGACTTAGAACTGACGTGATCTAAGATTCGTAAAGGTCAAGCTAAGAGAGGTTGATCAAGAGAAATCATGAAAATATGTTCTCTCTCTTAAGATATTTCTCGAGATATTAGGGGACTCCTCTTGTGATATCTCTTAGAATTTTGAAACCCTCCCAGTCTCTGCCAGAGATTTGCTAGTGAAAACAACATCAACAATCACATTCTCACAGACATATTATATATAATATAAGCTTTATCATACACATTTATAATATAATTTATATATAATATATCATATTATCTATAAATCATTTTGACTAGAAACTATAGGTTCAATGTATATTAATTCCATGCCTTTCTATGGTTTTTTAATGACACACAATGAATCTTTAGGAACAGGGAGTTTGTTTCCCATTAAAAAAACACTAAGTCTCGGTCTTATAAATCCAGCATTCAAATTAAAACAAAATTTCCAAGAGAATCCCATCAAAACCACCAACCCTAGCACAATAGAAAAATATAACAATCACTAAATAAATTTAATTCTGCAACATCGAACTCTAAACAACATGGACTGGTTGTTCAAAAAGTTAACTGATAAACTCTTGATTAACAATTTTGTGGCCACCAACCCTCTCACAAAAACAACAAATGAGTGGACATGTGTCCATCATGGCAGCTTAGTCCAGGAATAAGTGGACATGTCCAGCATTGGCAAGGACTAAGATGCCATGCAACACTTGTTTATAATATGAGAAAAACTCTCTAAACATTAAGTAAAAAGAATTAACTGCTAGACTTGCAAAACTAAGAATATTGAAGTTAGACTAATGGCTTACCTATCTTGTATGTCAAAATTACACAAAATAAATAGAGTTCATAAATATACTTTATTGGAGACAATGCATACTGCTAAAATCATAACATTGAAATTTAGAATGTAGCTTTCTCATTAATGCATCACATTGTTGTACCACTAAATTCAATATATTAAAGTTGAAAAAGCCACTTACTTAGCCAGCAATGTTAGAAGTTTTTAATTAGAGTCAAAAACCTAAATGCAACTGAATACAATATACTATGTGGGCATATATGTATATGTGTTTTCCGTCAAACTTCAGCTCTCACAGCATGTGCACTTTTAGTGGGGCTTCTATCAAGCACAAGAGAACTACCCATAATCCAATTCATAACCATGAGCAGGAGGAAAGGCCTATAACTAGATCACCACATCTATAATTTGTGATTGCACGAGAAGAGGTGGCTGGGCGTATGTGGTGAATAGAGAAACTTTATTTATGAGAATATGGAGTAATAAGTAAATATTAATATGGGGGTAGGGCAACAATTCTAAAAGCTTAACAAACTTCACAAACTATAATGACCATTCAATGAAGATTAAATCGTGCAAGTGCAAACATTCACAAACTATAATGACCATTCAATGAAGTAATCCTCACTATCAAGGTCAAAAGCCCAGTTGAAAAGACATCTCCCAAAAGAGTAAATTAAAGAAACGAGAAATTCAATTGTTTTATTTTTTAATGAATTTAATAGAAAAGATAGATTACATTTAATTCTAAATTTTCAATTAAGAGGGAAAAGTAAAAGTAATAATTGTTTAATGAAAATTTTATTCATTAAAATTTTCATATTATAACTTTTAACTTATTTTAAAACCCTTTAAATTATCAAAATTAAAAAAGCAATTGAAACAAAACTTTTTAAAAATATCAATTAATTAAATCAATCTTTTCCAAGAATGTTAAGGACCCATTAGATTTGTTTTGTTACAAGATTGTTAGAGTGTTACACATGTAAAGAATTTGGCTTTTATATTTTACTTTATTTTAGGCCAAATTAAGTCTTTTCAATATCAAAATCTATTAACAATTCAATATAGTTTTAGTGTACTAGTAGTTACTTACAACACGTGGATCAGGTAACACAATTATGTAATAGAGTCCACAATAGTAAAGAGAGACGACGCAGTTATGTAATGGAGTCCATAGTAGTAAAGAGAGACGGCAATTATGTAGATTCTTATCGCATTGGGATGCCATGCATGAAACTACTCACATATGTAAACGCCCAAAGATTGTGATCAAGTAAAAGTAAAAAAATAAATATGTAAACACATGTTTTTATAATAGTGAAGAAGTTAGTGGTTGAAATCATAACCATTTATTTATTGGGATGATTAAGAATATTCCATCAATATTTAATCTTGTCCATACAAAACTGATTAAGCACTAAAGACTTATTAAATGTGCCCATTTTCAATAGGTACGCCTTTTCAAAGTAAATATATTGTTTTCATTGATGCTAGAGGCTTTGAGATATAATACATGATAATTTTTTCTTAAATATATTATTGCCATTGATGCTAGAGGCTTTGAGATCTGATCCATGATAATAGTTTTCTTGTTATTTGTTGAATAATTATACGTGAATCCACTCTCTGAATCCTCTATGGTTAAAAAAGCTAGACGAGAACATGAAATAAAGGTTTTGGAGACACACCATTTGCCACCACTTGGAAAATCGACCTGACCTGCCACATGCCTCACTCGTCTCATGCACTTAGTTACTTGTGTAAATATGTAATCATTTCACTACCTGTGCAAACGCTGAATCGGTGGTCATCTTGACCTTTCAAGACTCGAGGATTAAACCACCGATTAAATTTTTGTTTTACATAATTTAAACGGTGGACACCTTAACCTTTGTAGGCCACAAAACACCATCACCGCCTTGATTAAAATCTCTTAGGAGATTGAAGGGGCAATTTTCTGCGTTTAAATACCAGAGTCGAAATTGTAATAGACATGATCTTGAAAGCACTTTTTTTTGAATTAAATTTGTCACTCTGTGTTTTATTTTACTGAGTTTGTAAACTATGTTCATGTTTTTCATTTTTTCAGCATTTCACAGTTTGTTTTACTTGTGCATCGGGAGTTTGCAAACCCCGAATTCCGATCTGCCTAGGTCCTACGACTTTATCGCCATTTTGTGAATCGACAATCTAGGGCGTGTGCGTCGAGCATTTTTAAAATCCAATACCCGAAACCTCGAAAGAGTTGGGCCCACAATCTTCTCACAATTTCATGATTCGATGTTTGACATTGTGCATTGTTTTGCATCAGGAGTTTGTAAACCCCGAAACCCGAAAAACACCAGGCCCACACTCCATTTGATTTTTCACGATTTGGGAATTGTTGTTTGTGGCGTTGGGTGTTCGTGTCCATTGAAATCCCGAACCCCAACTTGCCTCATTTTCTTATATTTGGTATCAGAGCTGGCTTCCATCCTGCAAGTGCTTTAGTTCATTGCAGATCATTCCCATTGGTGCCAAATTTTACTATGTGAGAGTTTATTTATTTTTCTTTCAATTTTTATAAATGGTTGCATCTGGTAGAAATGCTTCTCAGATTCAGGTTCCTATACTTGTTAATTTTTCAAAACCCCAACCCAGTTTCAGTCTCGCTGATTTTTCAGCCAAATTTAAATGTTGAAACTCCAGTTTCAGCACTGTTTCAACATATGTCTCAGCACTGTTTCAACATATGTCACAGCGGTGTTTCAACATATGTTACAACACTATTTCAGCATATGTCACAGCGGTGTTTCAGCATATGTTACAACATTGTTTCAACATATGTCACAGCGGTGTTTCAACATATGTTACAACGGTGTTTCAGCATATAAAAACTTAACAGAAAATAAACTTCAGAACTGAAACATGAGGATTCTGAACATCGTTTTCAACGCAGAAATAAAATATCAGCAATATGCAAAACTCATAAAATATAGACACAAAGATATTCGGTCTAAC
>ML797335.1:147221-163220 GCA_009831015.1 Picea engelmannii | reverse complement strand
AATAACACTTGGGATCTTGTTGATTTACCTGAAGGTAAGAAGAGTATTTGTGTTAAGTGGGTTTTTAAGACTAAGTTGAATGCAGAAGGTGAAATTGAGAAGTACAAGGCAAGACTTGTAGTTCAGGGGTTTAGTCAACAACCTAGTATTGATTACAATGAAACCTTTGCTCCTGTAGCAAGGGTTGACACAGTAAGGATGGTATTAGCTATTTCAGCTCAAAATTGATGGATAATGCATCATATGGACATCAAATCTGCATTCTTGAATGGATATTTGGAAGAAGAAGTTTATGTAAGACAACCTCCGGGTTATGAGATTGATAAGCATAGAGATAATGTTTACAAGTTAAGGAAGGATTTATATGGATTGAAGCAGGCATCCAAAGTTTGGTATAGAAGAATTGATGAGTACATGATTAGTGTTGGATTCAGCAGAAGTTCAAGTGAACCAACTCTGTATACAAAAGTAAACTAGAATGGTAAAATTTTGATTGTTTGTTTGTATGTTGATGATCTGATTTTTACTGGAGATCTATCTATAGATGATTTTAAGAATGTCATGAAAACAGAGTTTGAGATGACTGATTTAGGATTGATGAAATATTCTCTTAGAATTGAAGTGGATCAATCTGATGATGGCATTTTCATTTGTCAGACTAACTATGCAAATGAAGTGTTGAAAAGGTTTAGAATGTTGAATTGCAAGCTAGCTACAACACCAATGGAAACTGGTATTAAAATGAGTAAGTATGATGAGGGATCATATGTTGATCCAACTTTGTATAAGAGGTTGGTTGGAAGCCTTATGTACTTAACAACAACCAGACCTAATATCATGTTTGCTGTAAGTTTGATTTCAAGATTCATCGAGACTCTGAAGAGTACTCATTGGCAAGCAGGAAAGAGGATCCTAAGATATGTTGTTGGAACAACTGACTTTGGTAGTCGATACACATCAAGTTTAAATTTTGAGCTGATCGGATATACTAATAGTGATTTTGCAGGTTCCATTGATGACAGGAAAAAAACATCTGGGTATGTGTTCAATCTTGGATCTGGAGCAGTGGCATGGGCATCAAAGAAACAACCCATTGTGACTTTATCTTCTACTGAGGCAGAGTATGTTGCAATAGTTGCAACTTCATGTCAAGCTGTGTGGATGAGAAGGGTCTTAGAAGAATTGTTGCATGAGCAGAATGATGCAACCCAAATTGTCTGTGACAATAAGTCTACCATTGCACTGTCAAGGAATCATGTTTTTCACAAACAGAGTAAGCATATTGATACAAGGTCTCATTTCATTCGAGAGTTGGTAAATGGAAAATAAATTTTTGTTCAGTTTTGTCGGTCTGAAGAACAAATTGCAGACATATTCACAAAGCCTTTGGGAAATGAACTGTTTAAAATTCATAGAAGTAATATTGGGGTCTGCAAGCTGTAATGCATTGTTTACAACAATTTTTTTTTACATAGTTTTAGTTTGTTTTTTGTTCTGAAATGATTAAGAGGGAGTATGTAAGTATGTAATCATTTCACCACCTGTGCAAACGGTGACTCGGTGGTCGTCTTGACCTTTCAAGACTCGAGGATTAATCCACCGATTACATTTTTGTTTTACATAATTTAAACGGTGGCCGCCTTAACCTTTGTAGGCCACAAAACACCATCACCACCTTGATTAAAATCTCTTAGGAGATTGAAGCGGCAATTTTATGCATTTAAATAATAGAGTCGAAATTGTAATAGACATGAGATTGAAAGCATTTTCTTTTGAATTAAATTTGTCACTCTATGTTTTATTTTACTGAGTTTGTAAACTATGTTCATGTTTTTCATTTTTTTGGCATTTCGCAGTTTGTTCTGCTTGTGCATCGGGAGTTTTCAAACCCCGAATTCCGATCTGCTTGGGTCCCACAGCTTTATCACAATTTCGTGAATCGACAATCCAGGGTGTGTGCATCGAGCATTTGTAAATGACGATACCCGAAACCTCGAAAGAGTTGGGACCCCAATCTTCTTGCAATTTTGCGATTCGACGTTTGACATTGTGCGGTGTTTTGCATCAGGATTTTGTAAACCCCGAAAACCGAAAAGCATCGGGCCCACACTCCATTTGATTTTTCGTGATTCGACAATTGTTGTTTGTGGCGTTGGGTGTTCGTGTTTGCTGAAATCCCGAACCCCAACTTGCCCCATTTTCTTATAACTTGTCTTCCCCTTAGTTGTCTTCATCCTTCATTATTCATCCACAGAGACAGATGTGAAGCTCCTTGGTCCATATCCATAGTTAACGTTTCAACAGGATGCCTGAATCCAATGGTTGATACGACAGATTTGACTCTGAGAAGGAACTTTGATTCCAGTGTTGATATTGCAAAGTTCGAAAGGATGGCTTGAACAAAACTTGTTTTTGGATGCTAATTTTATACTTTTACTGAATAATGATATACATTAGGGCGTATTGCATCAGATAAATTTGAATAATTCTACTAACATGCATTGAAATTGTCATCTCTGATCATTTTTTTTTATGATTCATTGGTATGTCTACATGTTTTCAGTTTCCTATGGATTATGGCTATGCAATTTTGAGTTCATATTCAATACATATCATATATTATACAGTATCAAGGTACATAAATGGTGGAGTAGATGAAAACATGGTGTAGGTTTGGCTACCTTGTCTAGTCTTAAAGCATCGACGGGGCCCAACCTGAAAAGATACTAGACCTAAGAAGACTTTTATCAAGTGTGTTCTCTGCAAGATCTTGGTGAATACATTAGGGAAAATTAGCTCACGTCAAGCTAGACATAAATGCTACCTTGTCCTAAACGCCTAGGGAGGATCAGAGTATAGTCCAAAAGAATGCCAATTTGGGACATGCCTTCAAAAGAATGTCAATCTCTGGGACATGCCTCCACTCAATCCATTCCATGACAAAGTAATATCTGTAAAAGAGTATTCTATAACGATGATAATAGTGGTTGTGGTATTCATAAGAACCATGACTATGTTGGAAGATGCAAGAAGATAGATTGGCAAAGATATTAGTGCAGGGGGATTGGACTTGATGCCTGCATATTTCTAATTAGAATAGAACTTGTTTTTATGATACGTTGAGGAAAGTACTCTTTTCAGACACAATATGAAATTAAGCTAATTAAAGTGCTACATAATGATTAGCATCATTGAAATTATGCAAATATGATTATCTCTAACATTATATACTTGCTTAAGGAAAAGCATGAAAGGTAGCTTCATATCTCTAATGTTCTACACTTGCTTAATTACAGAGGCAAAGCATGAAAGGAAGATTCAAGACTGATTGATGTGTTAGTCCAATTCCATCGCAAATCGAGTCTTTCAACAATAGATTCAACGTAGGGAAGGTCAGACTGGGACTACATTTTCTCAGATTTTCTCTTCAAATCCTACTTCAACAAGGGCTTAGGGATAGCACTGACCGATTAGGTTCATTCGTTATAGTTCCATTGAAGTGCCTCTGCAAGTCATATGATTCATACGCTGGTAAGACATTGGTAAGAGGACTTACTAGAATATGGTTCAGTCTGGTTCCATCGTAAATAGAGACTTGCAACAACAGAGAAAATCAAGACTTTCAACAACACAATTGACAGAGGGAAGGATGGACTGAGACTTTGTTCGTTATAGTTCCAGTGAAGTTCATCTGTTGGTCATATGATTCAAACACTTGTAAGGGGCCTGACCAGAATATGGGTTAGCCCAGTTCCATCATAAATTGAGACTTTCAACAACAGAGTAAATCAAGACTTTCAACAACAAAGCTGACAAAGATTTTCTCATATTTTCTCCTCAAAGCCTCTTTCAACGAGAACTCGGGGACTAGAAATGACCCAGGGACTAGAAATATGGAGTTGTTAGTTTGTTACAGTCCCAGTGAGGTGCCTCTACTAGTCATATGATTCAGAACATTGGTAAGGGGCTTGACCAAAATATGGATTAGCAGATAAATAAGAAGTTTTGATCAATAGATAAATAACAAGTTTTGATCGGTGAATATGTCTTAACATGTAAATAAGAAGTTTGATAGGTGAATTTTGCATGGGACTCAACCTCCCCTGCTAGACACAAATTATGCATGGGATTCAACCTTCACCGTTGGACACGAATTGTGAATGGGATTCAACCTTCACTGTTGGACACTTAACAAAGGCCTTTACCATAACTTAACAAAGGGAAATTGACTATTCACTGTTGGACATGAATTGTGCATGGGATTCAACCTTCATTGTTGGACACTTAACAAAGGCCTTTGCCATAACTAAACTCGTGCTGGGAGTGTTGATGATGCCAAGATCACCCAAATAACCCATAATCCCAAGTACCCTTGTAGGCTTTGTAAGGGTATCCATCTTCTTAAGGATTTCCCTTGTCTATCCAAGGTTATCGAAGCATGGTCTACACATCTTCGACAACCCATGTCGTCAACCATTGAACAACATGTTGATGACCTCCCGTCAACTAGTCAAGATACCATTGGGAAGAATAAAAGTAGAGTCCAATTCCCATGTATGTTATGCGGAGGGAGTCATAAAACTCACCTTTTACATCGTATGGATGAAGCCTCAAAATCACTGGAAGACATGATTATTTCCCAGCCTCAACTTCCAGCTGCCTGTATCACAAGATGACTCTCAACCCACTTGTAGTTGATGGAATGATCAATCTGATCCCTTCATCGATCAGTTTGGTTGATAATGTAGTCAATATGATCACGTCCTTAGTTGCACCAGTTGACAAAGTGGTAGATCCGATACCATCCTCGGTCGATCCCACTCTCCTGTTAGAAAGTGAAACCCAAGCGGTTGATCTGTTTCCATCCGTCGACCCCATTCTCCCCTTGGAGAATGCAACTCAAGTGGTCGATATGATCTCATTATCGGTGGATCCTACTCTCTTGCTAGAGAGTAAACCCGATACTGCCCATGTTTTTCTTGTTGATACATAATCTACCGTGCTAGGGGGAATTCCTCCTTCTCCTATGGAACCCCCTCCAAGTAATGAGGCCATCCCTTTTGATTGGGGTGCGCTAACTGGACCTCGTCTTCCCTCTCACATTCCTTTCAATATTATAGTACAAGTTTGTGGTCAGGACGTTCCTTAGACGTTGATAGAAGAAGGTTCATTCGTTAGTATTTTGTCATCTATTGCTCAAAAAGATTTGGGTTATCCTCAGCTTGTGCCAGTTACGCATAATCTGTTGGATTTCAACAAAAGAACCAATAAACCTTTAGGGATCCTTCCTCAATTTCCCGTAACTTTGGGAGGGAAAAATATCATTATTGATGTCATGGTAGTCCAAGATCCCTTGGATTTTGATTTACTCCTTGGGAGAGATTATGTCTATGCCATGAAAGCTATCGTGTCCACTCTTTTTCGTGTGATATATTTCCCTCACGATGGAAGAATTGTGGCTATTGATAAACTTTAATTCGTTGGTCCTGACTTGACCATCAACACAATGACCTCCCTAAACACCCCCGACACAAGTCAATTATGTGGCATTGTCTCCCATGCCTTCAGCGGCCTATGTAGATGAGCCTCTCATTGTAAGCTCACTCCCTTATGACTTGGATCCGGTAGTTTACATGGTAATATCTTTTATAGGTATATTAGAGCCTAACCTATTTACCCCTATTGTGGTCCTCGATATGTGTTCCTTCCAGAGTGTGTTTCTTCCATCAAGTGAAGATCTCTTGGAAGTCATGATCGAGTTTTGTCCCTTGACATGGTGTCCTTCTAGATCAGTGTCCTGTTGGAATCCATGATCAAGAAGAGAGTCTGTTGAGCATGGTTTTCTTCTTTCAAGCTCATTAAAAAATGAAACTAGCCTTGATCATGGTTTTYTGATTTCAAGCTCATTAAAAMATGAAACCMKCTTTSARCATARTTTTHTRATTTCAAGMTCGYTAAAAAATSAAACCAACTAMGAGGATAGTTTTRCATCTCTGTGGAGACMTCGTTAAAAAATGAAACAGAGCTTACGAGCATAGTTCTTGATTCTATGTCAAGCTTGTTAAAAAATGAAACATAGGTTCGAGGATTGAACCTGGATTCTCGAGCATAGTTCATGTTCATGTTTCAAGCTCGTTAAAAAATGAAATAGTTTTCCCCCTCTCTATTTGAGTCAAGTCCTTCATATAGTATTTGAAGCTTCATTTCATTCACCTTGGCAACTTGATGCACGAGCATCGCTCCACCTCGACAACGTGCCAACATTCAAGCACATCAACACGCATTTCAGAGAAGGAGACGCATTGACCCTCCCATTTTTAAATTTGAAATCTGATCCCATTGGGATTTGCATTGTAAGGCTATAAGAATCGAGACATGGCTTTGTATAGGTAGTGAATAGAGTTTCCTTAAATGGTTTCTTGTAAATAGGTCTAGATCATAGTCAGGTCTGGATAATCATTCAATGTAATAAATCCATAGGAGAGTGGTGTCTTAATTGAGACAATAATGACACTGAGGCGGTAGAGAGGATAAGCTTGTACAACCCTCATTTTTTAAAGGAGAGAGAGAGATCTTTAGAGAGAGGTATGATAGTAGAAGCAAAACTCAGGATAGATTTAGGTTAGGAGAGATTGAGAGAACTAGGACTCTGTTGCAATCCAGTTTTTGTAAACATCTATATAGACACACAAAGATAATAGAAAAGCATTTTTTCTTGCATATAGTGTGTTTATGTATTTGTGGTTATTGTTATGCTTTTACATGTCATTCACATTTTGAATGTATGAACTGGTGAAGTGTTGTATAAGTTTCAATTGTTTCTCATATTTGAGTTTTGAGTGCAAGGAGTGCACACAGTCCGCAAGGAGTTCATTGACAGAGGTGAGTTAACCTTAGGGAAGATCAGGAGAGATACCGTTGAACCTTCATCGGCAGAAGTGCAAGGAGTGCACAGAAAGAACTCTGTGTTGATTTCGTAAAGAGATAGACTTACTAAACACTCTGTAAGGAGAATATCTGAAAGGTGTGCATCGAACAAGGAGAATGCCAAGAGGGCAAGAAGAATTTATTTTCAATAAATCCTTCGTATTTGAGTTTGACAAAATCCCAGGAACGCAATGAGTGCGTGGGAGATCGAAATATTCGAGGAAATCAAGCTCAGAAGGGATAACACAAGGAGTGCATGGGAGTGGACTTATTATAATTCCTAAATCTCAGAAGAGACAATGCGTTCAAGAGAACAAGAAAGACCCAGATAGTCGGGTTTGCAGTAGAAAGTTCAAAGGTTGAAGCCATTGAACACTGACAAAATCTTCCAAGGTGGAAGAAATCAAAAGATCAGGAGGAGGAGTGACAACAACCATCAGATTGGTTTTGGGGAGAAGTCTGGACCATTAGATCCACGTCCAATGAACAAAGGAAGCGTAGAGGATAGGAATAGATCCCATCCATTGGATCTTAGCGCGAAGGACCAGCAACTATTGAATCTGAAGGTAAGTGCACGAGCTTCAACCCTTGTGTGCACATGAGGATTGAATTGTCAAAGTCTCGAAGTGAGAAGGTACCGTCCATCATTAAGGAAGATAGGTGGCGAAAGATCCACAGCTCCGAAAGTTTATGGACGAGGAGGAGGTGAAACACCCGAAGTAGGATCCTGACCATTGATCGCCAAAAGGATACGTTTCTGTGGGTTGTGAGATCCAAAGGGAGGCAAAGGTGAGATGTTGAAACATCCAATGCCCGGATAGCCAAAGAGCCGAGAGTCATCAATCTACAAGAAAAAACTTGTCAACAGATCACGATCTCTGGATAAATTGTAGTGGGGTTTCGGTTGAGAACTGAGACTGTCGAAGCCCAAAGAGGTCTGGATGGTTAGATCCAGAGGAACACATGGCATAAGATCGCAAGATTTGGGTAAGCTGCATTTCATTTTCGGTTGAAAGTTGAAACTTCCAAAATCTGAAGACTCGAAGTGAATGTGGGTCATTCGATATAGAGGAGATGTGGCATAAATACAAGAACTAAGGGTAATGTCCTGAAGTAACCTTCAGTCATCTGATCTAAGAGGACACGCGACATGAATCTACATACTTTGAGGGGAAGCGAAGTTTGAGATTTGAGATCTCAGAAGTCCGAAGACCCGAAGGAGATCTCAATCGTTGATCGAGCAGAGGGCCACATGATTGTTGATCTAATTGAAGGATCAAACACCTGAATTAGAAGAAGGGTTGTTGATTCAGGAGGATAGGTGTTTGCAGATCGTCAACTTCAGAAGATTAACGTACGAAGGAAGATGAGGTTTTGACATTTGATATTTACAAAGCCCGAAAGTCTGAATCGATGAGATCCATCGATGTGAAGGTGGATACGTGACAACAAATCTAGATTTTTAGAGGAAAGAGGAGGAGGAAAGGTCTGAAGATCTGGAGAAGAGATCTCGATCGTTAATCGAGAAGCGAGTTAGAGGATTGTTGATCTGGTTGAGGAGGCCAAAGTCCCGAAGCGAGAGCACAACCATTGATTGGGGAGGATACGTTTCAACTGATCTTCCACTCTGGAAGATAACTAGTCAGTAGTGGCGATGGTTTGAGAATTGAGATTCCCAATAGCTAGTTTTACAGAGGAAATCCTAGCCGTAGATGAAGGGGGACAAGTGTCGATAGATATTCTACTTCAAAAGATTATCACACAGGGAAAAGAAGGAATTTGAGAATTGAGATTCCCGAAGGCCGGATCCACAGAGGAGATACTGGCTATAGGTTTAGGGAGACAGGTGGCAACATATATTTAACTTTGGAAGATTGGAGTATGGAGGAAAGCAAGGTTTGATATTTCAAAACCCCGAAGTCCAGAATCGCAAATAGATCATATTCGTTGATTCAGGAGGGGAAGACCTGGTCTGTGGATTTGGAAGAGGTAGATCTGAAGCGTCAGCTCAGACATACCACCAAGATCAGGAGATCGACATTCCCATATCATTTTGTGTATTAAAGGTGTGTGGACTTTAGTAGGTAATCACTCGTTTACGCAAGGACACAGCCTGGGGCCATATGTAGAAGGGGCTAATCACAGAAGGAGCTAGCGCCTGAACATTAGTGTTTTGGAAGCGTGCAGGAATAACTCATAGGTCTGACAGAACCTACACATAGAAGGAAAAGGGGCACATGTATAATTGATTTGGGTTCAATCAAGAGCCCGAAGAGTTAATTCGACTTAGAAGAAAGAAACATCCTAGACCAGGAGGTCGCAAAACCCTAGGAGGGGAGGGGACAACATTAGGTGGTATCAGAGATGGATTTTCGTCTGTAGATTTCAGGCAAAAGAGAAAGAGGAGTCTGTTATTTTGTTTGCAGAAAAGAGACAAGAAGGAGATAGTAAAAGGAGATAATTTGATAACATCAAGTGGTATAAAAAGTTAAAGTTTGCCTATAGACAACAGGTGAAGGAAAATAGGGTACTGATGCTCTGTGAGGAGGTTGTTGCATGTGCACAAGAACAAAATTTTAAACAGTGAGGTGAGATGTGAGAGAAGATGGAGATGCTCTTGGATGAGGAGTGATCCATAGACTTTCCAGGAGGGCAGGTAGAAGGTGGAAATGGCTACTGAAGTCCATGAGTGTCGTCGAAGAGAAGGCCACAAAAAGAAAATAAATCTAGAGATGGATCTAGAGCTCAATGAGATAAGAGAAAGGATGGAACAACTAGCATTGATTATGCAACAAGAGGCAAAGTTACACTGGAGGTATGAATGTCCTTTGAACACGAAGGTAAAATGGCTTGTTCAAAATATGTTGGCTAGAAAGCAACAACAAGAGTTGAGAAGGTGGCTAAGAGAATTAGAAAACCTTAGTGACATAAGAGAAGAATAGATTCACATCTGTGAACCAGAAATTGGGAGACACCTTAGTGATGAGGAGGAGGTGAGATCAGATGAAGATCTCATAAACTCCTGGGTGGGAAGAAATGGAATTTCAAGTTGCCAGGTGGGAAATAGAAAGAGATCAAGGGAAGGTATCATATACTTCCAAGGGAGAAGTGCTGAAAGTTTAGATTTCTAGGTGGGCAATGAGATGGGATCGGTTGATCTCATAAACTTCCAGGTGGGTAGAAGATAAGTTCCAAACTTCCAGGTGGGTAGTGGGAAGGAAATGAGACTATCTCAAAGTCTCAGGAGCTCAAAAGTGGGTTCATGGCAGCAAGGAGTTGTGATAGGTGAAGATTCATGTGGATTTGTAGATGAAGATGATGAGAAGTTAAAAACTCTCACCATCCAAAAGGAGGATCATAGGAGCATTCTGATTATTGGAGGGATCAAGACTTTCCTATCAAAAAACCAAGTGGAGGCTAGTGCACATGATGAAGGTGCATTAACAGAAGAAGAAAGACAACCAATAGAAACTATCAAAGAAGAAGAAATGGAGCATACATTGATGTATACCCCAATAGAAGGAGATGATCATTCGAGAGAATGGCTCAAAATTTTCAGCCAGGAAGCTGAACAAGAGATTTCTATAGCACTGGAGTCTGCAGCAGAAGAGGAAACAAATAGCATGGATTTTGTTGAGTTGTATGAGGAATTGGAATCCCTAGACAGAAGGGTAATGGTGCAAATCTTGAACATCCGATAGGTCAAGTTGGAAATAGATGGAGGAGCATACCATCCAGGAGAGTGTTAGCACCAGGTCGAAGAGGAAAGAAGAATGATCGTGGGAAGGAAAGTGTGCAAAAAACTAAAGTAACAACTGGCAGAAAAGCAGCACGCGTGCATGCAAGAAAGTGCTCACAAAGGAAAGCGACAGCTGGAGGAGGACCAACACGTGTGTGGGAGAAATACCTAACGTAATAAGGGTTAGGGTTTTTGTAATATTTTAAAAGTGGCTGAAGAGCCCGAAATGTATAAAGATAGATACGAAAGTATCATATAGAGTAGAGCGTTAGTAGTTGTGAGCGATTTTCTATAATATTCTGAGTGGTACGAACTGAATTGTAAGTTGTTGAGAAAACGAGACCTAAGGAGAGGTGGATTTGAGGATTAGACCATAGGTCATGGAGCCTGGTGCGATCTAGTTTGCCTTGCATAGATCTTACCCAGTTTTGTGGAGAATTGTAAGCGCGAGGCACCGGAAACACAAAACTATCATAATACAAGAGACAAGAACCAAATATTTGTGGGCGTAGCCCAAGAGGGGGTGAACCAAGGTAATTATCGTGTAATGTGTTAAATGTATGTATGATTTTTCTTTCTTACAACAATTGATGGTTAAACTTGATTGATGAATTAATACTTGGTTATGAATCTGCTTATAGTTAACTGTAATTAACTCATGGGATATTCGTATGTGAACCCAAGGAATAAGTACTCTCCCTTACAACTCATGGTATCTGACCCTATCTGAGGAACCCCTATCCCATGCTTTGTCCTAGGCTGTAAACACCTGAGTCTTACAACCACCCATTTAAATCTATATCGGGTGAGACTGTGCAACACTTTCTGGTGTTGTGTTGCCTTCTGCTCTACCATGAGGGCCGATAGTTTTAGAGGCTTTGTTGGAACCCCAAATGACATGAACCTTGGGTCAATAACTCAAACAAACCCCAAAGGGAAGAACTAACCAACAAATGGTTTCGTTTCCATGTTAAGAGGAACAAGAAAGGACTGAGTAAATGAGATGGAATGAATAAAGAACCTAAGGAAGAGAAATGAACCGTTAAAAGGGGATTTTGAGACCTTGGAACCCCACGAGAGAAGAAATTGAAGGTTGGTTGAGAACTACAGAGCTAGAGTTTTCACAAAAAGACAATAGAAACCCCAGGATCACACATCGTAAATACCTGGATAAATACGTATTTATAGATCTACACAAAGTTTTTTTCTGTGATTTTCTGCATCTACTACATGAGTGGATATTAAGGTTAAAGGATACCGATGCGATGAACCAGATTCAATATCTAGATTGGACTCCAGTACATATCCAACATTTGTAGCAGGTGAACAACAAATTCACCCCTGTAGTCGACTTTTGGCTTGATAGTATTTTTGCAGGGTTTATCACAGAATTGGCGATATACATAACAAAGTCATACAACATAGTCGAGCAAGAGTTCCTATGAGGACCTAGAGGAAGTTACATCCGATCACTATATACTTCTATCAAGATAATTCTATATAACAAAGGTGTGATGACAATGGAATCAGATAGCTATACTTCCCTACGCACATGGGGGAAGGGGGGAAGCACTGACAGAGAAAGGAGGAATGGAAGGATGGCAGGATACAGATAAGAAGGAGGAGGAACCCTTGGACCTGATCTTGATGGATGATGACCAACTCAAGTGAATCTTGGTGTCATCGGGAACAATGCGTAGTGGAACAACCTACCAATATAAGGTGAATACCAAGAAGAGAGTCGTAGCCAAGAGGGAGGGCTTGGCCAACGATGAGGAAGAGGTAGAGGATCTCCGGGCTATGGAGTAGATTGAGGAAATCATGCACACCGCATATGAGAGGAAAACAAGAGGCCCAAGAACAGGAGGAGAAGACAACCATTCCTTCAATATTAATGTCAGTGTGGAACCCATAAACCAGTGTGCGACCAATACACCAAAGAGAACACCACTGTTTAGACAACCAAAGTTTGAAGGAAGTCCGACAGTAGGAAGTACATCGACACAAAGGGAAACAATTGGAGGAGCTAGTTCAGGCAACCTTATTCAACTATCTACACCGCGTGGAGGAGGGAGTCGCTCAATATTTGAAATGGCAGGACATAACCCTACTATCAGATTACCAGAGTTTCGAGGAGAAGCAGCAGAAGACCCTGAGAAGCATTTGTTCATTTGTGCAAAGATCTGGGAAGCAAAGTAGATCACTGATGAAAACACTAAACTCTCCCAGCTAGCGATCATGCTAAGGGACCGCGCACTAGACTGGTACATGATCTGAGACATGAACAATGTTCCTTGAATGACAAGGACAATGGAGGACATTAAGAAACTACTGATCAATGAGTTCCAGAAGCTGAGCTCAAAGGATCAATACATGAATGAGATGATTGAAATAAGACAGAAACTAGGAGAATTGGTATGGGAGATTGATCAAAGATTCAAGCGATTGAAAGGAAAGTTAAAATACCTTATGACCGATATGAAGCATCAACACCTATTTGTCAACTCACTACTCCCACACTTAAAATATCTATTATGACAACAGAAGTTTCAGACACAGGTAGAGGCTCTGCAGGAAGCCTTGTAATTGGAAGAGAATCAATACCAACAGACGGACCCGGCTATCGAAGAACTGAAGGAGGACCTAAAGAGATTAACATTTCAACTAAACCAAAATAATAATAATGACAAACAAGAAGCAGTTTGGTGCACTACCTGCAGGACGAAAGGACACCATAAGAATGAATGCCCAACATTCACACAGTATATGGCGACAGGAATGCCAAACCCACTACCACAGGGAGGATTATGGTGTGAAATATGTAAGAAACCAGGTTATGACCCTTACCACTGCACGATGATGTAGAAATACCAAACAGTCCCCAAGATCTCATATTGCACCTTTTGCAAATTAGTAGGCCATGACGATAAATATTGCATAACTATAGAGCTGATGCGGGAAAGAAAATTAGATGCATATAGGGTACAAGAAGAAATGATGATTGGGTAGGCAACACCATAGTTCAATCAAGCCCCAACACCATACAACATGGCACAATAGCAGTATAATATCGTGCCACAACCTTACAATAACGCGTAGCCATAGTACAACCCAGCACAACCCCAGTACAATTTCACGCAGTATAACCAGGGACCACAGTACAACCTACCGCGAGGTGACCACGCAACTTATAGAGGAGCAGGATGAGCCAGAGGAGGTTTCGGACGCGGCAGAGGACCTGTCACATCTCACAATTGCCAGCAACCAGGACATTATGCATGGGAGTGTCCACTGCCACCAATGACTTGTATGTATTGTCACGCATCGGACCACGATATGGAGGATTGTCTGACATTACTTGGAAAAATGCAGGAAAAAAGGAACCAAGATAACTAGAACATCAATATAGTCACGGGATTACGATCAAGGGATGACAGTTGGAACATCAATATAGTCACTCCAGGAGGAACAAAAATAGGGAACGACGTAGTTTGGCAGGAACCAACACAAAACCAATGGATAAATAAGAACACCGACCCCAAGAAGTAGTTCGACATGCATAAGGAGAAGGATATTTTTACAGAAGCCCAACAAGAATTCCAGAAGGAGAACATTGCGTAGACAACACAACAGAGCATAGAAGTTACAGAATATGAAATTCTGCCATCAATGGACCATACCAACCGAATAAAACCCGAGGAACAAGTAAGTATGATCAAAGAATTTTTGCACTCATGCATCAAAATGTTGAATGATCCTTCATCTGTCAAGATATTACAAAACTTCCTAGAAAAATGTAGCGGCGAGATGAAACAGAAGCCAGAATTGAAAACTGTCAACCACCTGCACACAAGAAGAAGAACAAGCAAGGAATTTAGATTAAATGTTAACATTGGGGATTTCAATATGGGAGATATTATACTAGATTTAGGATCCAAAGTAAATGTACTACCAAACGCTACATGGCAATGCATGGGAGAACCTACACTGGGATATTACCCTGTTCAATTAAAACTAGAAAATCAACATAGAGTCCTACCAATAGGTAGACTGAAAGGAGTGACAATAGACCTGGATGGGGTGCGCACTAAGGCAAACTTTGAAGTCATCGAAATAGTAGATGGCACAACACCCTACCCGACACTACTTGGTTTGGATTGGGCGTTCGACAAACAAGCCATAATTAACTTAAAAACCATAAAAATGACATTTGAGTCAGGGGACTAGAGGGTCATAGCCCCACTCGACCCATCAGAAGGTGAGAGGTTTGTAGAACCCACTTGCCTGGATTTATAAGAGATCGGAAAGTTGTACAAAACAACTGCATGCGATGTGGCTTACATAAACCCAACTGTAGATGGAGTACTAAGTTGGTGAAGCATTACTTCGTGCACAACAAACTCAGACACTGGGTTAGAAAACTGGCAGCAAAGAATACATGAAGTATCTATGAGAAGGTGTCCCAGAATAGACCGGGCAGTAAGCTGGATTGGCACAGAAATTAGAGAAGCAACCAGCTTTCACGGGCTAAATGATTTGGAAACTTTCTTGACACAATATGAAGACGAGGTACTAGAAAAACAAAGATTTCTAGCACTGGATTTAGCATTTAAGGCTACACCTGCCAGATGGTGGGGTGCACACAAAGAAACTATCATAGATTGGTACCAATGTAAGTGATTACTGCGCATAAGGTTCGAAGCAGAACATACTTGTAACAAACAACAAAAATATGACGGACTAGGCACACCAGCAGAACAATTGGAGGTGTGTCAAATGCTGTGGAAAATGACGCCACCGGAGGAATGGTCTCACCACTTCATTCATACTTTAGAGGGCATACCAGCAAATTGGTATAGGGAACAAGAAATGCGTAAAGGAAACAAGACATGGGTAACACTCAAATAGAACTTTACAATCACTTTCTCATTTGACCATGAGAACCCGAACATAGACGCGGCCCTGAAACGGATCAGAAACGTCATATTCATCGAAGAACCGGAAGTAGAAACTACCACAAAGGTACAAAAACGAAATAAGTAGACAGTCAAGGATATACTGTCATGCTACCATGTATAGGAGGAAGCTCTAGATGAAGACGATCCGCGCGATATTTAGATCAAATGTTGTGGTATATCAATTTCCCAGTTCTCATATTGGTGCTCATTTTCTTCACTCTGAACAAGACCCTCTCCATATGGATTATCATTATGAGCCTCCAAATAATTATGTTCCGTATCAAGTTCATTAGAGAAACTTGTTATATTGTTTTCTCCCCTTCTATCACAATCTGATCGCCAAAGAGCTAGTGCTCTTTCATATGGAAAATTGGA